>JAQIUQ010005346.1:0-104548 GCA_030378365.1 Hybognathus amarus
CATTCACAATAAGCAAAGCATCAATGCACAGAATACTAATTTATCTGCGGTATCAGTGCAGATTTACAACTGCAACGCTTTCTGTTCCAGCAGTGTAGGCACAATTGATAATTTTCAGCATGATCAAAACAACGCAAATAATAATACTGATTGCAAAATTATTTAAATAGAAGTGGCAGTCTGTGTAGCGATCATCCCAATGCACTTGCATTAAACAGGCTGAAGTGCTGTGCATACTGCGAGATAAAGCCCATTCATGGAGGCGAAAGCTAGTGTGCAATTGCGTTAAAGAGTGTGAATGACCGCGCTCTGAGGCCGAAGTCTCAGTGGAACAAACCTCTCCACCCCCTGCTCAAATATCTGTTTTGTCCCTTTGCGTCCAGCCTGTATTATAATTATAATGTAATTCATTATGTCTCCGCAGCACATGGCACAAAGGGGGAGTGCTCCCCAAAGTCCCTCCTTGCTGTTCAGGCTGACCCAACACGTCCTACCTCACCCTTCCCAGGCATAAATGCAGCCTCACACCCCCAACTGAATCATGCGTCCCTCCCTGTGTTGATTAAGATATCAACACCCTGGGTGACAGCTGTGTGTGCAGACCCATCTCATAAGGCTCGCTTTGAGGTCCCAGACCAACCGTAGGTGCATCGCGGATGTCCTCGGATCGGTTAGAGTCAAAGCAACTGTGAACCACTGGAGAACAAACAAGACAAAATGAAATAAAGAACAATTTCAGATTAGGATACACTATGAACTGCTTATAAATAGTTGGGTACAAATAGTAAGGTAGTTGGGAAGGGTTAAGGGATGTAGAATTTGGCTAATACCTGCTTTATATGAAGTAGTTCAGATGCAAAAGCCTCTAAGTGCCATTTGAAATTTTCTTCTAAAATGACCATTTTTATCAAGCTGTATATTTAAGTTCAGTAATTTCACTTAAATGGCAATGAAGATTACCTATTAATTGTCATTTAAGTGAAATGACTGAACTTAAATATACAAGCTTGATAAAAATGGTCATTTTAGAAGAACATTTCAAATGGCATTTAGAGGCTTTTGCATCTGAACTCTTCATATGTACTAATAAACAGAAAATATGCATGCTAATACGCAATTACTGTAAAAAATATTGTTGGTTTAACTTAAAAAATGAAGTAACCTAGTTGCCTTAAAATTTTGAGTTAATTGAACTGGAAACATTGAGTTAATACAACGAATGAGATTGATTTAAACATCAGAAACTCAAAATATTGTGTTATCTGAACTACATAAATGATTTAAGTTGATTTGACAAAAGAAAAAAATGTTGTGATTACAAATCATGAAAATATATTTTTTTACAGTGTATTAAATAGTGAGAATTGGACGCCAAACTAAAGTGTTACCTAAAAAAATAAATAAATAAAGCAACCATCTTCAGAAAGGTTTTACTTTTGGAGTTAGCGGAAGTAACATTACAAAACACAACGTATATAATCTGTATTGGCAGGATCCAATCACTTTGAATGCTGTCTATTGCACACACACACATGCACAGAAAGAAAAAAAAACACATATCATACTAAGGTCCAGTTTGGGCCCCAGTCAACGTATTCAAAAGCCACCCATTAAGAGGAATTATCTTTTTCGAGACACATGATTGTGTCCCGAAATTACTTTCTTTTGGAATGTGTTGGGCTTAATTAAATCCTTTTTGCTGAACAGGATGCTGCATTTTTCGACAATGGCTGAGGCCGTTCCCCATTGAACATAATGGTTCTGAGGTTAAATTGAAGGTTGTGTGAATTCTGAAGAGAGCAGCTTTTGCTGTACCCGGGAGGGTGCATTCATATTCAAATGGTTGAAGATGGACATGTACCCGGACTAGAGTACATGTAATGCTGTGACATTAAAAATATCATAATGCAACAAATGGAATTATAACTGCCTTGCAGTCACTGAATGCACCACAGTGTCTAACAGAAGAACAATGCGTTATTTATTTACTAAGAAATGTAAGATGAAAGCACACGAGATATAAGCAACAAACGTGACGACATACAAATAAATGTCAACGCATAATCAGACTTTACATGTTACATCTCTCACGCAAGCATGCACACGCAAAAAAAAAATGTAAATAAGCCATTATATAGGATCACAACCTGTCGTAGCACTATTAAAACTGAAATCAGCACAGGGCGTGTAACACGTAACAACATGCCTTGGCAGCATAATAAGTCTGTTTAAGAAGGGAGCAATGACTTATGGGAGAGTCGGAGAACCACGCACGCTCTTTCCTGCAACATCAATCCACCATTGCACCTTCCCAATTAACACCTCGCCTGGCAATCGTTCGTAGGGCATGAGGCTGACTCCCCTGGCACCCGCTACCTGTCTCAGCTCCTCTCAACACGTGCCCACCTTCAATATGGAATTAACAGTGCAACTCACCCCTCTCGGACCCAGCGTGCCTCAGATTAAGCCTGTGCGGGTCTGAGATACGCCAGCCCTTCTGAATGAAGGTTCCTGGGGGTTAAGATTCCGAGTCCAACGGGGCGCCGGTGCCAGCTATTGTGCCGCCATTCTTTTAATAATAATTAAACTCCAGTATGAATAAGTTCTTAACTAGAACCCTCCATCCTAATTCCACTTCCAATGAACACCTGATAAGAGAATCATTTTTATGGCCACCTGGGTCCTCGAGCATATCACACTTGATAAGACCTTAATAAATCTAATAAGTTGCTGGAGCTTAGCAAGGGGCCTTTGTGTGACAAGGGGAAGTGCTTTTCCATCGCTTCAATTGAAAATAATGCATTTCCATAAACACAAAGATGGTGCATTTTATCAACAAGGATCCATCAGAAATCTTATAACTGAATCCCCATTTCGATCAACGCACACACAAAAGCTTTTTAGATTCGATTAATTGCAGGGCATTGTGTTAGTATCAGTGGCTGATAGATTCACCTTACCTTTACCTTTAAACATCTTCGCTCCATCAGACAGACAAGGATTAGGATTCAGGCAGTAATTTGGACGAAAAAAAAAATCCCTAGCTCTTTACACAATATAATTTTTGTCAATAATGTTTACAAAAAATAGTAATAAAAACACAATAAAAGAGTATTGTTAGTAATATTGTAGTGATAAATAGTAATTAGGGCCTGAGCATGGATAGTGTGAGGACCCTTTTGGCATTTCTCTGTTTATTGTTATTATTATTATTTTCCAAAATAATCGTGTTTTTGAGGGCCTTAACACACACGATAACTCACGAAAATTTGCACACGCGTCAGAACTGGCGAAAGTTAGGCGGGGCAAAATGGCTCGCATAGCGCCACCTATAAAGGTTCAACGGAGTGCGTCTCCCGCTATGTTTCACGTCCGTATACGAAATTCGGTACATGCATGCATGCAATGACCCAATACCTACAAAAAAGTCTCTTGGAGCATATCCCTAAACACAACAGGAAGTGACGTTTAACACTGTTCTGGACTCTTAATAGGTATATGCATGTAATGACTCAATACCTACAAAAAAGTCTCTTGGAGCGTATCCCTAAACGCAACAGGAAGTCAGCCATTTTGATCTTCCTCTCCGATTTTTGTGCATTTTTTGCTATTTTCAGGCATCATAATTTAACAAACTCCTCCAACAGTTTTAATCTGATCATCTTCAAATTTGGTAAATGTAATCTTAGGGCCTTTGCGACGTTAAATTGCGAAGGTCTTGAGTTTCCATCAAAGGGCGTGTCCTCGGCGGCCTGACAAATTTTGATGTTTCGCCATAAAACGGGAAGTTGCTGTAACTCAGGCAAACTATGTCCAATCTGGCCCAAACTTCAAACGTTTGACAAGAGTTCTGTCCTGAACACATGACCATGCTAATATTCAGGTACAGTCATAGCGCCACTTGCTGGCAACAGGAAGTGACATGTTTAACACTGTTGTGGACTCCTAATAACATAAAAAGTGCCAGCAAGTGCTAAACATGCTAACAACATACTTGAACCATTCTAAAACATGCTAGCAAACACTTAGCTAAGTGCTAAAGCATGCTATTACTGCAATTAAATAGGAATTTGCTGTAACTCGGGCATGGAATGTCCAATCTGCCCCAAACTTCACAAGTTTGATAAGAGTCATGGCCTGAACACATCTACATTAGAATATTTAGCTACAGCAAAACCTACTGGCAACAGGAAGTGACATTTTTAACACTGTTATGCCCTCCTAATAAACATAAAAAAGTGCCAAACATGCTAACAACATACTAGAATGCTAGCAAACACTTAGCTAAGTGCTAACACTTACTATACATGCAAAAGTAACATTGTGGCATTTCCTTAAGATTACCTATTTTACTTGAATAAAATGTGTCTATTAAATATGTGATATGCTGAAACAGAACTATGAGCATTTGAAGCGGTCTTCTCTGTGATTTCTTGCTTTTAAAAAAATAGAGTACGCCAAATGACTAATGCCAATATGTATTTTTCTTTTTTAACGTACAGTTACATATACTTTTGTTTTATTTTCAATTTAAGAGCAACAAAAATAAAAAATAAAAATCCCTTTAATTCAGAAATGATAGTGTATTCAGGTCATTTTTTTTCACTAATTGCATTTTAACATAAATTTAAATACCTTAATAGGTCCAGAAAATAATACTAATAGCATCACATGAGCCATATATAAATTGCTTTTGATATCGCCATAATTCTTGTAAATTGACTAATTGAAACGTTAAAAGATGTTCACTGCACCAGTGCTTCCCGTAACCTTTTCAAGAGCACTGGCCCTGCTGGATGCCTAAGAATTTCAGTGATTATATGACAATTGAGACATCACAACAAAAAAAAATTGTATAGCAATAACCTAATACCTAAAAAAATTCAATTAAAGTCTTGTACCTGCATGCCGGAAATTGATTCACTTATACTTGTTGTATACTTGTATTAGAACATGTAATTATTTTCCACCTCACTCATGCTCATAAAATGGTAAATGAGAATTTTTTTCCTGATATGGGTTTAATAAAAGCGCACTTATTAAAATGGTAATTTTTTATCTAATGTTTAACTGCACATATTGTGGATGGTATTATGATTGTATTATCTTTTACTTTGGGTTTGACATCATTAATCCATCTACTTTCAGAGATATTATGAAGTGAGGATCTGACACATGCAGCTCCCTGCTGGAAGACACCATCATAAATTCAATTTTTAACCACACTAAATAGGCAGGTGAACAGCGGTCAATTACAATCTGTGATCATCTACATTCATAATTCATTTCAGCCACATTATAACAGTTTTTCAATTTAGTGCTTTTGTGAGTTGCAGCAGCAATTAGACAAAGCAACCAATATCAACTCAATCGCTGCAGCTTGATGACTGACGACTTAAATTAGATTCACATCTGCGCGTCAGTCATACAAGTTGCATTGGCTTACTATTTGTAAACGTCAATTATCTGATCGTCTGGCCTGAATCAAAAGAATTTAAACATGTTATAGGTGAGGAGAAACATTTCTCCAGCCAACCTGTAAATAAACTCAAGACTAAATTGCAAAAATAAAATGCTATAAAAATATGTGAATTAATATCAACATTTCTCTAGCCAGCCTGAAAATAAACTCAAGGCTAAATTGCAAATGTAAAGCAACAATTAAATGCAAAAAACTGCATGTGAAATCCCTTGCATGGTCCATAATGCTCTTGAAGCACAGGTCAAATAGCCTGAGAACTAAGTGTCCCTTTACCCTTGTGCAATAACAATAAAGTGTACAGTAGCCATGTTTCTGCTGGTTAAATCTGCTGCACACACACTGTGCACTGTTCAGGCTTGATTGACAGGAACACATAGTGAGCTATTAGCTGATTATAAGTACAGGCTAATCCCACATTTGTCAGTTTCCAGCTGATGTCTGTTTATGGAACAATGAGGCCCAACTCTTCCCTTCTTTTCTAAAAAAGAGCGAGACCGCAATCTCACACACCTGTAACACGAGCGAACACAAGCCACACGCTGGCATACGCTCTCACACGCAGCACGACACACATATCGAATAAAGCCATCATGTACTTATTCAGAGGATGGGTTTGGCACAGCGTGACAGCCTTTATACAGCACTGTCTATTAATACTCCCACAAACGCTACACGTGAACTTTGAAAAGCCCTCTCATGCACCTCTGCTTAAGAGATGTTTTTGGTTGTTCAATTCAGATTCGAGACGTTTGAACAAAAATGTCACAGGAAGAAAAATCAGGTAAAATGCCCTTGACATAGTGACTGTGGGTTATGAGCAAGTTTTTTTGGATAGTTCTCAGTTCTCATTTATAAACATGACAAGATAGATGACCGTGTCATCTATGTTGACAGTTTGTATATTCGTATTCTTGTTCAATCTTCGACACTGAGATGAGCGCTGGCCTTGGATGTTTCACCTCTGTATATTCTTTTTAAAGATGCATCGCAAAGGATGTTGTGGTGTTGCTTTCTTTGTGCAAAACCACGTAGCGTTCCGATTGAATCTTGCCCAAATTCTGAATCTTTGATTCTGGGTATTGAAGTCATAAATCATGTATTAAAGGATTTACGATGTGCATTAAGAGGCCAAATCAGATCTACTTTGACGTTAAAGTTTTCATGTATTCCAACATTGGTTGACTTAAGATTATTTGCTGTGATTGTTTTTTTTTTCTTTTACATTCTACACTGTAAAAAATGATTATGCTTTATCTAATCAAAAAATCAAAAAGCAATATTATTAATTAAATTTAACAAATTAGAATGAAGTAATAATTAATCAAATTAATTCCTTAAAAGTTAACCATTTAAAATGAGTAAAACTTACAACAACAACAAAAAAACCCATAAATTTAAGTCACCATTATGGTGATCATGTTTGTTTTAAAATTACGGTTTTCTCCTTCAGTGATTCTGCTTGTTAACATCAGGTTTCTTCAATAAAATAAAGAGTACTTAATCTTTGACGTCTGTCTGTTATGAGATATTTTTGTTATTTTTTGGTGTAAACTCATTTCAAATGGTAAACTTTTAAGGAATAATTTCGTTAATTTTTACTCGATTCTAGTTTGTTCAATTTAATTAATAATATTGCTTGTAATCTGTTGCCACAATTTTATTGATTAGATAAAGCATATTAATTTTTACAGTGTAAGATGGCTTGTTATTTTTTTTTTTGTGCGAGAGGTGTTTCAGGCCTACTGGGACCACTTAAAAGTTTATGCAGAGCACCGGCCAAGTAACACAGAAAAAGCCTTGAAGTATACACACATAGCGCCTTTTCTCTGAGCCTCTCAGGCCTGGCCAGGGGGAGTGTTGTTGGTTTATGAGAGGGAAAATAGCCTGAGCTTCAGCAAAAGTGAAACAGGATTAAGGCCTTTGTGACACACACAATGGTTTAGGGGAATTAGCAATAGTTGTAGGCACTTAGAGGGGCTCTCACACTGAAGCTTATCTCCAGATTTTGCACAATAATCATTTGAATATCAACAGTGTTTTGCAACTACAGCGCTAATGTATAAACTTCTCTCTTTTGCGTTAGTCCAAATCCCGCCAGCCGTTAGTCAGAAATATCTCAAAAAAAATATCTAGAATAAAATCTGAAAAGTTTTTGTAACCTTGTTTAAAAATAGCTGTTGCGTGTTTGTTTTACTTTACAAGCCCAAATTTCATTTTTGTGATCCTATTTATATATATATTTAACATTTGAAACTAAATACAAACTTTCTGCAGGTTGTCCGTACCCGTTCCAAAGAGTTCTTTTTTCCAATTTTGTTTGGCTTATAGATAATAAATCATTAGGTTGGAGTGTGGAAAGTATCAGTGGGACATAGTGTGGAGTCTGTTGGCATCTGCTTATCTGCCTCATTAGACTGTCTTTTACGGGGGCTGGGAGGGAGGCAGCCATTGCTGTTAGCAGGGAGCTCACAGAGGGGAGTAATCCTGCACTGCTACCTCTCTACAATCACACTGCCATGCCTGGAGGAGTGTGATGGTTTCAGATTTGAAGAGAGAGAGAGAGAGGAGTTGGAGCGAGGGAGAGAAAAAAAAGTATTGTCTATATCACAAAACATTGAGTGAGATCAGCGGACTTGTCAAGAGGCCTTGGCTTGAATATGAATGATGAGAGAAGAGCAGGGTGGTCCGGGTGGCTTGGGTGGAGGCGGGCGAGAGAATAAGCCCAACTGTCCCTGCCAGCCTCACAGCAGGCAAATCAAACACAGTTGAGACACCTCCGCTCAAACTCTCCAATGACAAAATAAGAGAGGAATGCAGCCGGATTTCACACAGGCCAGCGTTCACAGCTATCACGCCGTCCTTTGCGGTGGTGATAATGGCGTTGAGGAGAAAGTGAGCGTTAGAAAAAGTTATGCTTTTGTCAGACACAGTCAAGCGTTACTCAACAAAACGTGGTTTAATCCGTCGAGTAAAACCAGGTTGGACGTGACGTTTTCTCGGCCCGTTCTAAATGAAGACGTTAGAGACACCCCCACTTCGCACAACCTCCCCGGCCTTTCCCAATCCCCACAGACTTGTTCAATTCACTAGAGTGTCTGCATAGTTCCCTCATTCAACTGGATACAATGATCCGCAAGATGAATAAAGTTATCTCTGGGGTGAATGGGATGTTGCTGAAGGGAGGAGACAGGGAGGACCCAGCGGGGGCCTGAAAGAAGCCCCGTTTGAGGGGCAGATCTGAGGGGTCGGGACCCAGCTGCCTGGCCGGGTGAAAAGGACACCAGCGGGCTGGACAGGCCCGAGGAAACAACAAAACAAATCCCCTTCCAATAAAGACATTCCCACGCCGAGCTAAACCCGGCAAAAAGTTGCTGATCACTCACATTTCACGCATTGAAACTTTGCTCTTTAGGTTGAGTGCTATAAATTTAAGTCAGCTAGTTTTTCCCTCCACTTTTGAAGGGGGGTAGGGTCTAGTCCTAGTTAATTTGATGAGAACAACAGGGCTACAAAAGGTAGGAGCTGTTTCAAATTCTCATTTTTTTTGGCATTTGGAAAACTTTGGCTGACTATCAGTTGTTGTCACCGTTCTGGCAATGTCTAATGTCTTTTGTACTCGGCTGTCTTGTAGAGTTGTCCCTCGTTATTTGGGGAAAGCTAAAAATGTTTTTCGAAATGTCTCTAAAACGTAAAAAGGAGATGATTGTGTGCTAACACTACCAACCTTTTTGTGACCCACACTAGCTTTAATGCCAACAGTTGTTTATTTATGTTTGAAAAAAAATCCTAGACCCACACTATACGTCTCCTATTGGTTAAAAAGCGCATCAATTGAAGGGGGTCACATCTTTTCTGGGGTTACACCATTTCCTTGATGGCACCGAATAGCTCTAAGTTGGAATTTGCAGGGGGTAAGTAGGATGATAATCAGGCCATATTATAAGGAATTGATGGTTCATTTTCCCTGTCAGCAGTAGCACTGCCTCGCCCAAAGATGTGCCGACCTGTGCAGATGGGGTTCAAAGCCAATTTCCATGTTAAAAACTCCACACGCTCCAAAAATCCCCTCTGAGTGAGGGCTTGCTGATAGGAGCATGTGACCGCGCTATCTGTTCTAGCGTGCATCTGTGTCAGCCACTACTCAGAAAACCCGCCACCCCGAAGTCTGCGAGTTTGCATGATAAGACGTGGTAATACTACAGATATTTTATGCGTACGTCGCAACAGAGTAAATTAGCAGGTGATTTTTTTTGTGCTTTTTCTCGGACTGTCAGATCACAAAGACTGGCTCTGTGTGCGTCGCTTGAGTAATAGACTAGGGCTGTCTCAGCTATTGCTTCAAGATTTTTTTCTTATTACATCTCATTTATTTCTTTTCTGTTTTAACTGCCCACATCAAATGTGAGCCAGGAGTCCTCTCGCAGTGATCCGGCTGCCCAGAAAATCAGCTTTTTCTCATTCATCATCTCCAACATTAAAACCCAATTGCCTTCAGGCTGCTGTATTATTTTTGTATGTGTGCAGTTTAGATGCAGAATAAAACTGAGGGAAGAGAATAAAGGCTCTGTGTAGACAGCACAAATTGTTTGATGAGTTATGAGATGAACAGCAGAAAGAAATGATAGTGCCAAGTTGCATTGCCTGTATCCCGAGGACAGGACAATCTTGCTTTTTTTTATCCCGGTGTCTGCCAGATCATTTGTTTTTCATGTGATTGAGGGAGGGTATTTTAAAGCTAAGCTCTGTATGTAATTATCCGAAACCCAGATTCCACTAATTTTCACATTGTGTTAGGACTCGTATCTTAATTGCAATCACACATTCCTGTACGAAAAAAAAAAGAACCCGACCGGATTTTTTTTACAGACTTTATCAAGATTATTAATATCAGAGAGAGTGGCATAATGGTGTCAGTGCAAAGGAAAAGTGAGGCTACTGTCTGGCTCCTCGAGCTTTACGGGAGATATTTCAGGAAGATAACATTATCCCAAAACAGACAAAAGTTTCCCAAAACACACTGCAATGCTTCGCCTTTCTCACCAGACACACTGCAGGTAATGAGATAGCGGTGTGATGACTTATTAAATAGAGCAAACCTGCTGCTTGGCTTTTTCTCATTCCCTTTTCACTCTTTTTTGTCCCCTTCTCATCATCAACCCTTGGAGCCAATGAGACTTGTGACAAAGCACCCACCACGTAATTCTCTTTGCTTTGCCGGCTTTCATCAGGCGATTTGGTGGCGAAATATGAAGCCGATTTTTATCTCGCTTTATAAATTCACAAAAGGCCCCTGGAGTTCCCCGTGGAAGACATAGCGCATCCCGACCATGTGCCATCACTATCGCTGATCCCCTGCAATTGATAATGCCACCTCTCCTATTTAATGATTTGACAGGCATCAGACGCCAGTCCCAGCAGCCACGCTGGGTTTTTTTTAATATACTTTTTTTCGTGTCATTGCCTGTTTACACAGAGTGGGTCAGAAGAAAGAAGGTATCTGCTCCATCTCCCTCTCTGAATGTGAGATATATTAAAACTGGGCTTCTGCGCACCCACTCTGATGCCAGTGTGATGCTATTCTTTGTCCTAGGAAAAGCCCTCGTTTACCTTACTCACCTCTGCTTTAGTCATTCAAACATATTTTTAATACTGCCTGCAACTAATGATACATAATAAAAATAAATAAATAAATGTTTGGGTAAAATTTTGAAATTATGAAACAATTATGAAATCCAAATCACTTTCAGGCACAAATACAAGAACCCTTAATTATTTCAAATATGATCTGTACAGTACTAAATCCAACCTTTATGAAAATAGCATGTTGAAATCTGATAATTCAAAGAATATTAGTGTTGTTAAGCTGGAAGATAATGAAGTCGTAATTAATCATGGAATGTTATATAAAGATGAATGTAAATTGAAATCTGATGTGAATTGTATCAATGATACACTTTAAAAAATATTGTTGGTTTAACTTAAAAAATAAGTAACCAGATTGCCTTAAAATTTTAAGTTCATTGAAAGGGAAAAATTGAGTTAATACAATGAAGGAGATTGATTTAATCATGAGAAACTCAAAATATTATGTTATCTGAACTACATAAATTATCTAAGTTGATTTGACAAAAGAAAAAATGTTGTGATTACAAATCAAGAATATATTTTTTTACAGTGACTGTTTCTATTTTGATATACATCAAATTTTATTTTATTATTTTTAAATGCTGGGGTGGGGGAATTATATTCTGCAAGTGTTTACAGCTTTAATTCTGCACTCTAAAAAATGCTGGGTTGTTTGAACCCAAATTTGGGTCAAATATGGACAAACCCAAATGTTGGGTTAAAATTGAAAAAAAAAATACAGATGAAAGTGAAAGTTGAATTTGGGTTAAAATTTGGAATTACATTTTTATTAAAACCCAACATTTGGGTTTGTCCATATTTGACCCAAATTTGGGTTCAAACAACCCAGCATTGTTTAGAGTGTGTATTGTTCTTAAGAGTTCTATTAAAAAATGAATAACCCACATAGTTGGAAGAAAATTATACTAATGCATAGGCTATAATTATGCAGCATGTTTTAAAATGCACATTTTTTTCAACATTTAAAGTATGTCGAAATCTCACATTAAAGTTCTTTTCTCTTTAAATATTCCCTATTCCCATCCAAAATTAATCAGTCCAAGTCTCAATCATCCGTACAGTATAATATGAATATTTACACACACAAAAATATACGTGGGCGGTGTAATTTCTTTTCATTATAATGACATATCAGGTGGATAGGTGTTTCCAGTCTCCACTGTCTTACATTATTTGATCTACTTCTGTCCCCTTTAAAATTCCTTCACAATAATAGATTTCAATTTACTTTTGATGTCAAAATCTCAGCATTTCAAAAGCTGTCATGACAACTAAGCAGGTGGCACAATAATCTAAAATAAACCATGACAACCTGTTATCATAGTAAAAGTTGGCTCTGACAACAATCATCTCCGTTTATCAATAATGTAAAGGCTTACAAAATTGATATGCAGCAACAATTTTGAATTCATTTCATTTTGGCCACTGAGAATTTTTAACATCAGCACAACAAAGTCTCCAGGATACTAATAAATCATTCATCACCTAATCAGTGATGTATTATTTATTGGTATTCAATTTTTCATGTTTTGGCTCATTGATCGAATGAGGTGTGAACTGTGCTCAGCTTTATTTTAGGATATTCAGATTTCTGTTTGGCAGCCTTAAAAATTTGATTTTTTTATTATTATTTCCTCTTATTATTATTATTATTATTATTATGAAAACGTGGCTTTACATGAAGAGGTGGATTATTGAGTTGTAGCAGTGAACACATGGCTGTGCAAATTAACTTTTCCCCCTGTGCTTTCTAGTAAAAGCCAGGCAGCCTCCCCCGGGGAAGGAAGTCAGCAAGCTCCTTTGCAACACAATCTCTGGTTCACAGGGTTCCAGTTTGATCAGCCTTCCATGTAAGCACACTACTCTTGATACTCATTAGGTTTCCTTCATTAAAAAGTTTGATGTTTTTCACAATTCCATGTCTTTTATCAACACGTTACTGTGAGAACTGTTAACTCTTTCGCTGTTAAAAAAAGCCCTTTGAGCCTATAAATATAAGATCAGAAAAAAAAAGCAATAATCATTGTCATTATCACAAATCTGCTCTTGGTCTGTTGGTCCTAAATAACTAATTTAGCTGCAAAACAGCTTCATCTATTTTGCCTATTCATTATTCTTCCCTATCATATATCTAAATACAGATCTTCAGTTTATAACTGACAGCTTATTACCTCTGAACACATGCTGATAAATTTAATTCCAATGAGTTAGCTTCAATTTTCCTATCCTATTACCACCTAATATTGCACCATGAGGGAAAACACTGAGCTGATAGAAAATCAGTGGAAGAAAAAAAGAAGCAACAAGGAGAGAGAAAAATAACATGTTTTGATGTCTGTCATCACATTTATTTGTGCTTTAGTTTGATGATCAAATTATTATTATTTACCTATGCTAATTCATTTAGAAAAAAATCTTATTTTAATCAACTGAATATTTTTGTTCTGATGTTTGGTAAGCTATCACTCTAAAAAAATGCTGGGTTGTTTTAACCCAATTTTGGGTCAAAAATGGACAAACTCAGTTTAAAAAGGACATTAACACAATGTTTAAATTCATTCATATTTGATCCAAAATTGGGTTAAAGCAAACAAGCCTTTTTAGAGTGTATTATAGCAGTTGAATCTGTCTTATAGACAGACCTGAAATTGCAATTTCATACAAGCATCTAAGAGACTATATATATATCTTGGGTCAAATATGGACAAACCCAAATGTTGGGTTCAAAATGTAATTTAACATTTTAACCCAACTTCAGCTTCTTTTTTTATTAAAAATTAAACCAACATTTGGGTTTTTCCATATTTGACCCAAAATTGGGTTAAAACAACCCAGCATTTTTTGTGTGTATTATAGCAGTTGAATCTCTCTTATTGACAGACCTGAAATTGTCATTCCATATAAGCATCTAAGAGACTAGCCTATATATAGTCTGACACATTCTAAAAAATGTTGGGTTGTTTTAACCCAAATTTGGGTCAAATATGGACAAACCCAAATCTTGAGTTAAAAATGTAATAAAAAAATGTAAAAATGTAATTAAAATTAATTTTTAAACCAACATTTGTGTTTGTCCATATTTGACCCAAATTTGGGTTGCAACAACCCAGCACTTTTTAGAGTGCAAAAGTAATACCTTCATAAAATAATAATAATTAAAAAACTGTTCTGCCTTATTGTTTCACACACAAGCAGCCTTTCGTGACTGTGTTGTAGAGAAATGCCCTCATGAGGAGCCACCCTCTCTGCTTTGTGACAAAGGACAAGAGAGAAATGCAACTGAAACGCATGCCATCAGAAGAGAAAATATTATTGTGCTTAATGTTTGAAACATAATGGCACACAATGCACTACAAAACTAATAAGCCTCCTTCAGCATATACCCCCCACGAAAGCTGCATTTAGAGCGCTGTTGGGTCTCTTATTTGCCAAAAATAAATAAAGGAGCTGCATACTCTTCTTCTTTCTTTTTTTCTTTCTTTTTTTTATTATTGCTTTGATGTTGCCCTGAATAGCACTCAATTAACAATGTGGCTAATGAGCCCATTAAGAATGAAAGAGTTCTCAACAGGTATGAGAGGAGGATGCTGTTCTTGGAGTCTCGGGCTCAGTGCTCAGTGCAGCAGGAGTTGCACACACTGCTCCTTTACACAGGCTCTAGAAGCAAAGCCCTTGTGCTAATATCAAACAGAGAGAGGAATTACAGGCGTCTTTTCTCAGCACACTTCAACGACAGAATAAAATAATCTTATATCCGGGCAAATATAAGTCGAAGCCGCGGGATTTATACATTTATTTTGCGCGCGTCGTAAAATGTCTCAAATAATTACAAGTTGTTATTAAAATGTATAAAAAAGTATTTGCGAATAGTTTAACCCGATAAACGACCGAATCACAAAAATAATGATTTAGCCTACGCTGTTAAGCTATAGCTACGTAATTTGCAAATAAAGAATGGCTGCTTTTGCATATTGAGAAACAATTTGTTTATTAAAATAGCGGGAAAACATAGTGCCAAAACTGTCTGCTGTGTGAAATAACACTTTATTAGCTCGGCGCAGACTACGTTTGTTTTCTTGCTGTGATAATATCATGTTCATTTTCTTTTCTCCAAATAAACATAGCCTACGTGCTTGTATATTTACGACCTTTAAATTTGTGTCTCAATGTGTGAATGTAACCTATTTATTCAGCCCACGTGAACTTAAAGACATAAATATCCACGGGATGTAGCTATCTTTTGAGCGCAGATATTCTTTAAATAGAGGCACGTTTGGCTGCCTGAAATTTGAAAAATAAAAATATAACAAATGAAATATGTTTCATCACATGTAGCCTACTAAAATAACATATGAACGTGCTGGGGCTGACGTTGATGAACCACCCGCTGGATTTTTGGTATAATCTAATTTGATGGTGTGGATGTTTGATGATGTGTGCGATGGTAATAACATTTGATGGATATATACACACACACACTTTTTCTTTATGAAGAAAAGACTAGGTTTGGACTGTCGTTCTGTTTTCCCTTTCCATCAAACAGATATTATTATTATTATTATTATTATTATTATTATATTTTATTATTATTATTAGGCCTATATTTGTTTTCTAAATGGAGCAATGTGATAATAATGATACATGTATTGTGCACATCGATGCTTTGTTGTAGTAATAATAATAATAATAATAATAATAATAATATAACACATGAATGCCAAATTAATTTAAAATAGGCTATTAGAATATGTTTAGTTATTTTCAGAAAGAAAAGTGCAAAACATCGTATACCCTAAGTTTACTATATTGGGGAAAATTCTAGGAGAGGAAACAAAAAAAATAATAATCTTGCAATTAGCTTCTAAATTATGAAATGGAAAAAATAATTAAAAAATAACGAGTCTCCTAAACAAACCCCCCCCCCCCCCCCCAAAAAAAAAAATAAAATAATAATAAAAAAATCACAGCCTTAAACGACTTTCTTACAATTCTCAATTACCCGTTACACACAACTGGCACGCTGGTTTGTTCATTCCTTATACCGGTAGGCTAGTAATTTGTACATTATAAAAGACATCACATAAGTTAGTGTTGTATTTAGGTCTCTAAAATAAATGACGGAATATTTCGCGTTTGGAGGAAAAATGTATTAATACATTTTAAGAATAAATATTTGTATTTGTGTGAATAGGCTATTAGGCTATTATTATTTATTTATTTTTTACAAAATCCGCGTTTCATTCTGTTTTCAGATATTGAGTCCATGATAACTTAACATAATTAGTTGCGTTTAAAAGTTTTAATTCTCAAAGGCGAGAATAGAATGAAGTTGTTTCAGACGAGAGTTCAACGGTTGTTTCTATTACGATGCTTACCGCAGTTGTCCATGTTACTGCATCTAAAGTAGGTTCTTCAGATTTGAAAATATATGGTACTCTCCTCCCCATCCATCAATGATGTTAGCCTACAACCTAAATGTTTATATTAAAAAAAGAAAAAAAAATGATATAACGAGCAATCAAATCAAATTATAAAGATATCAACCGACTAATTGCATTTTTATTAGCTTGTGAATAAGATGGTGCTGTGCCAAACATTGTGTGGTGACAAATGGACTGATGCAAAGGATGGGGCCAGTGTCTGACCGAATGGGGGGCCCCAGTAAACTGATTATGAAAATGTGCAGGGCAGCACTCTGTTTTAAACTCCCAACCTCAGCACTTCAGCTTGAACACATCTCTCTCTGAATGATTTTCCACTATGGTGCATCTGCAGGCATTCTCCTGGATGCTTTCCAGCTTTTGTTGAGCTGATGTGCTTTATTATTAACAGAGTTTATTGTATTTAACTAAACGTTTTGAGTTAATCTCGCTTGAATATGTATTCACTTTGGTCTGCAACATATTGAATTGTTGTTTTTTTGTGTTTAGTGGGTGTTGTGTTTATCAAATCATTGCACAGTTTACATTTCATGGATTGTTTACAGATGGATTGTTTAAACTTGTGGGTGTGCCTATTTACTGCCATATTTTGCATTGCTCTGATTAGTCCATGTACTAGGTTTTTTTATTATTAAGGAATCTTTTGTAAAAAAAAAACAGAATTGACTATATTAAGCCTACATGCTTTGAATGCAATGCTATGCATTACACAGATTTTCACCACCAGCATGCAATTTTCAGTTTCAGCCTGCCACTTACTGTACATTATCGTGTTCCCTGCTTTCTGAATAGACTGAAGGGAAAGGCTACAAGAGAAAACCAAATAGCAGCATTTTGCTTTCAAAATAAATACACCCATCTGGAGGAGTAACAACGCAAATTATATGGAATTCACTGACACTGAGAAGCTAATAAATGAATAATCTGCTCTATGTGGAATAAAGTTATTGAGATGTTAAACCGGCACGTCCTCCGGAAGTTTCCGAATGTTATCTGTCGCTTCAGCTCGATGATGGCTCGAGGTGTTTGGAGTGTGAATCTGCTTAAAGCCGCCAATGCAGACATACGTGGCATATGCTAAATACAGATAAGAGTGTTATTTAATAGATCTGGAGAAAAGACCCGTCCACATGGCTCAATGAATGTGCTTTGAATGTGTTTGATAAGTTGGCTTAAGCTGAATGAAGTATCCAGTGCAACACTGAGTTGCTGTTTGAGCTTGTGACAAACTTGCTGTTTAGTTAAGCCTGCATCCAGGGGAGGGATTAGAGGAAAGCCGTCAGGATCAGCCTCTGTCTCCAAAAAAGAATTCTCATCACTAGTAATTGCATACTCCCCAAAAACAGGGCCAAATCAGCTGCTTAAAGAACGGAAATAATAATGAACGTCTTTCGTGGGTCAGCAGTGCTGTGGTTGAATCTTTAGAAAACGAGCTTCCATTACGGCTTTCTTACTTTGCATTTTCACTTGCATATTCATTTAAACCACGCCAGAACGATGAAATATTCCCTCTTCATGAAACATGCAATAGGTTGAAGGTCACATATTAATTAGTCTTATTTTAGTTTGCCCACTGATATACTCTCTAGCAGTTGAGTTCACTAATAACTTTTGACTGAATATTCAATTTCAGAATTGAAAGTGTTTGGGGCAAATGAAACGTATACAAGAGTGTTTTCTCTTTGAGGTCTTTAACGGCTATGGAGTAAAGAGGTGATGAGAAGGGCAGCTAAGCCTCTTTTAAGCTTCTCAAACCTCTTAGAGGACTGAAGCTTCGGAGGCTTGAGCAGCTAAAACGGGAAAGACTGAGCAAGTCCTCCAATGACATAAAATGGTTACTTGTTTAATTGTTGAAATTCATTCATTTATACTTACAATTCAAGTTTATTTGAATAGTGCTTTCACAATACATACTGTTTCAAAGCAGCTTTACAGAAAGTGCATTTCAGAAATGTATATGGAAAAATGCATTTAGTAAATCATGTAGATTACAGCGGATAACAGCAGAGAAGCAAATGGGAAATAATTAGCATAGCTGCTGTTCATAATATTAAATGCATTCGATCTGATTCAACAGAGGAATAAAAGGTAAGAATTATGTGAATGCTTGGCTAAAGAGATGCATCTTTAATCTAGTTTTAAACTGGGAACAGTGAGTCTGAGCCTTTAACAATATCAGGAAGGCTATTTCACAATTTAGGAGCTGACCGAATGACCAGAAGCCTCGAATTTAGTGATCTTAAAGAACGTGTATGGATTGTAGGGCGATAGAAAGTCCATTAAAAACACAGGAGCGAAACCATTTAGGGCTTTATAGGCCAGTAGTAGTACTTTGTAATTGATAAGAAATTTAAACCAGTGTAGAGATGATAAAATTGGTGTTATATGATCACATTTTCTTGACCTAGTAAGAACTCTAGCAGCTGCATTTTGCTTGTTAACAGCAAAATGGACTTTGTTAATTTCAAATTCATTTTGAAATATCTGGATGGTCAAACAATGGAAATATTTTCATTCCTAGTTTGCACGGAAAAAAGTAAGAAGAAGATAGATCATTGCAAACAATTAACTTTACTACTTTATGCCACTTGAGAACTTTAAAGTATTTAAAAACTTGGCAACCAGAACTTTCCATTACTCAGGCCAAATTGGCTCTAAGGTATACACGGTTTTTTGGGTGTAGAGCCATATCTCCGAAGCAATGCTGCAGAGTTTCTGGCATATGAGCTGTCTTGTCAAATCAGCCTGTCTCAGCTTAGCTTCTTTAAAGTCACACTATTTCAAATGGAGCCATATAAAAAAAGGAAAGAGCAGTCTGATTTGCAGGAAGCCTCGGGCGATGGTTTTGAGGAGAGCATGATAAGCAGAGGGTGGACGCACACACTGATCCATTTCTAAAAGATGACTCTGTGAGCGGTTCTGGTAGAGCTGTTATTTCATGTTTTTTTGGGTACAGGCACACTGTTCTCTTTGAAGTCACTGTCACTCATGGGAAGGCGGTGAAGGTGATGCACTATAGGGCAACATGGACTCTTGCATAATTCTTCATTCTTTCTTACTGGAGGGGCTGTGCAGACTGACTGGAGCATATGTCACAGCAGAAAGCAGCAACATCTGGTAACGGACAATGACATATCAGAGGTTTGAACCTGATTAAAGGCTTCAGAAATATTTGCCGTCCAGCCCTTTAGTTCTATAGCAGCTATTTCATGTCCTTTCCTTGCTCGGTCTTCTCCATTTGCCAGAGTTTCGGAGAGTTTTTCCATGCGATATTCAAGCTAGCTGCTGGATTATCATATGGACAATTATATATATATTCCTTTATTCATGCAATATTCAAATGATCGTGATTTTAACGGTAAAATACAGTTAAAATCATGGTAAAAATGCTGGTAAAACTCAATAAAAATGCTACAGTGAAAAACTGTTAATTGGTTAACAGAACCTTTCCTTACTATGTACGGTAAATAACTGTGATCGATCTAATGGTAACTTTCATGTAATTTTACTGTAAAACACAGTTAAATTTACAGTTTTTCTAAAGTGAAAATGAACAACTTTTGTATAATTTATAGTGAAAAACTGTAAATACTGACGTTTGTGACACTTCCTGAGTGCCTGAGTGGCATTTGATGTATTTTTGTTGAAATAACTTGTTTCTTCATAGTTTATATTAGTATTAAGTTTCTTGTGGAAGAGCTGCAATGATGAGCTTCAATATATCATGTGACTCTCATAACTGCTGTGTTTGTTGGTTGTCAGTGTATTACATTGGTACAAAACAGATATTAATACTTAAATTGGTTGATAATTTAACATATCAGATAATAAAATACTGTTTATTTCTTAAGTTAAGTCTGTAAAACCTTGTTACCGTAAAGTATTTTATACAGTAAATTTCTGGCAACCACAGCTGCCGGTATTTTACAGTCAAATTGAACTTATGCAAATGATAAATATTGCTCAACAATTAACAAAGCGAAGTAAATAAAGCACAAACTCTTAAAAAAGGCTGGTTGTTACAACCCATATTTGGGTTAAATGCTGGACAAACCCAATTGTTGGGTTTAAAATTTGATACAATTGTTTAGGTTTGTCTATATTTGACCCAAAATCAATCCCAGCTTATTTAAGAACATTCATTTTAAATTCAATATTTAAATAGATTCTAGAGCCAATCAACCAAATCTCTGTTTTGAAACAACAAATTAAGACATGTGAAATGTCTTTATTTACATTCAATAGATATTTCTGGTCAAGTGACTGCTCAGCGGTCTGGGCGAATGGCCTTTGACTCCACTGTGCGCGGTTAATGAGCTTCAGTGACTTCTACTCAGCTCCCCTCATCTCACATGCATGAAGCCTGTTAAAACAGACTGTTAAAGATATTCAGCTCACCACTTCTGTTTCATTAATAGCCAATAGCAATACGAGACGGTAATTCGAAAAACCAGAATCAGCTAAGTCTATCTGCTGTAGAGAATCCCTTAACGCTGAGGAGCTGATTATATTTATTTTCCTTTTCTTTTATAACACAAGATGTGAGAAGTGGCTGGAGTCAAAATGCAGCGGCTGATTAATATGTTATGCCGTTTTAAATAGTTGTGTTCAACTTCTAAAGCATTCAGTCGGTAACAATTTACATAAGGTTTATTAGCATGAACTATAATAATAAACTTATACAGCATTTATCAATCTTTGTTTCAACATTTAGATAATAGTTCATGCACGGTGAACTGAAGATTAACAATAAATGACTGTATTTGTCTTAACTAACGGTAACAAAGATTAACAAATACAGTAGCAAATGTTTTGCATGGTTACTAGGGTTGGGTATCGAGAATCGAGTATGGCATTGGAACTGGAATGAACTTCTCGTTTTTCCCAGAATCGTTCAAAAGTTAAAATTTCGATTCTTAGATATCTTATATTCACAGTCCGCCGACTAGAAGAAGAAACCGCTGAAACAACACCAACGAAGAAGCATCTACCGGAAGTTTTGGCATAACCGCGTCAGTCAAACATGAGTAGCTTACGTTGGCGGTCCAAAGTGTGGCTTCACTTTTCTAAAATAATCGAAATCTCGGCAAAATGCAACATTTGTGACAAAAGGAGTATTTGTGACAGAAGGAGTATTTCCTTCAGAAAGGAGTATTTTCTTCAGAAAGACCGTTGGTTAGCAAGGTTAGCTAAACTTTTTTGACCCTGCCTCTTAAAAGAATCGGAATCGTTAGGAACCGGAATCGAAACAAGGAATCGAAATCAGAATCGTTCAAATTCAAACAATACCTACCTAATGGCTTACACTTTAAAAATGCTGAGTTGTTTCAACCCAATTTTGGGTAAAATATGGATGAACCCAGCCATTGGGTTACATTTTTAAATTACATTTTTAACCCAATGGCTGGGTTCTGTCCATATTTACCCAAAAACTGGGTTAAAACAACCCAGCATTTTTTAGAGTGAAGTTCAAGTTAGTTAATACATGAACTAATTGTAAAGTGTTACCAAAAAGTCTTTCTTTGAGAAGTCTACCCATCCTTTCCATGACTAAAACGATCAAATTCGTTTGCCATTGTTACTGTTTGCTTAAAAGAGCCAATTATTGACTCTTCATAAAGCCCCAGATATTAAAAGGCAGAGTAGTACAATCCAGACTTATAGTAATTTCATTCAGTAATATGGAGATATGCGCGTGCTTGGAAAATATGTCAAAGGGCATCTCTTCACACCCCCACCTTCTAATAAGGCAGTTCGGCTGGCCTCAACTGTAATATATTTTACCAATAAAGCAGCGGCAAAGCCCGGGTGGCCTTTTGACCAGGACTGAGCACTCGGAAAGCAGCAGGCAGTCACTGCTCAACTAGGCCGTTTCCTCTCTCTAATATTAGCTACCTGTCCCCTTGGCTCCGCTCACACGGAGAAGGGCTTAGCGCTCGATATTTTCATTTGGGCTCTGCCAAGATGCAACACCCCTGCTTTAATCTTGTGTTTGACGCTAAGCTGTGTGTCACTGAAAAAGCCCGACTGAACTCCAACCTAAGGGTGGTGCTGTCATGCAAAGATGATGTGGCTGGGAGTGGCAGCGCCTGGTCCGTCCTTGACCCCAAACTATTGGCCAGCTCGAAGCCTTTCCCCTGCCCTCATTCTAACCAGGCCAACACACTGACAGGTGAAAATTTAGCAGTGAGGGCTCAGAGCTCGTGCCTCCCTTGTTCTGCCTGTTTCCGGCATAGTGCCACAGACAAAGCGTCATCGTGATTTTCACTTGAATGGAAGAGGACAAACCCCCCTAAAATGACCAAGACTTTGACAGCCATTGACCTTTGAACTCCGTCACGCACTTGTCATCCACAGGATTATGGACAGTGATGTCTCTATTCCAATTCAAATGCGCAAGTTTGAATAAGACGTCGCGATTTGTGCAATCCGGAGGCCTTTGTTAGTCAAAACGTCACGTATAAGAACAGAGAGACAATGATAGCGAGAGAAAGGCTTCATTATGGTACAGATGTCTCCATTTGACAAGCGGCTGAGAATGTCTATTAAAATATGGAGAGGATAATTGTTTTAAATGAACAAAATTAATATCAGCACTTTCATAATGGCACTGTTAAGAGAGGTACAGAGGCTGAATGATACACACATCTTCACAAACAGTTAAAGCACTCAAAAAAAACATTTGCACACAAAAGGTGATACTGTTCTAACGTTACATAAGCAGAGACAGTAAAAGACTGGCATGGAGTCAGATCTCCCATGCTGAGCGAAAGACAAGACAGGCTTTCCTGCTCTATGATCCCTCTGACAGCCGTCTTTCTCACACACACAATCACTTTGCCTCTTCTCCTCATCGTTTAGTTCGGCAGCCCACCTGACTGATGCCGGAAAACCAATTGTTCGCCATAGCATCAATGTCAGTCTATTACTCCATTCGCATATAATGACAGCCTGTCCTTTTGGCACAGATTATAGTGTTCTGTCTCAAAGCACCAAAGTGTGGAGTTTTCCTGACCTGCACGGGGATGAAGTGTAAACACCCTCATTTAGTCACCAAAACAGAATACATTTCACTGATTAGGGAGTCATTTTCTGTCAAACTAATCACAGAGCGCTTGGTACCGGCATCAGAAAGAGAGTGCATTATCGATCTATCTCAGCTGAAGCACATTGTTGCAGAATGCGTGTGTGGGGCTCTCTATCTGAGGCAGGAGACGATTCTGGTGCAAACATCACAACAAATGCAGCTTATATAAAGTCTGTTTACCACACCAGACGTAAATATGCATTTTCTTCTCCCCTCCACACACACTTAAAAGATAAAGATGAAGGAAGGGGGGAAATGGTTTCGCAGCGCGGCGACATAATGCATCATTATAAAGCATAGGAGTTTCGTGAAGTCATTACCGAGCCTCTGGATGTCTGCTCCATTTGCCATGCCGCATATGTGAAGCCTTTGTGGAGGTACTACATAAAAGGTAATCTACCATCTTCAGGCATGACTTCCACTGCACTGAAGACAAACCTGTGGGCTTTTCCGTCATTATCAGGGTTGACGGGTCCACCTGAAAGAAAGCTTTTTCCTCCCTTTCATTTCTGCCGTGCAGATATTGATTGTAATGGGAGCAAATTTCTCTCCGTCATTATCATGCTGACCAATATCAAAAGACTAAAATGGCGCGTTTAAGAGTCTCCTGCATAGCAACCGCAGATAAAGCACATTGTCCTGACCCTCATTATACGCAGCCAAACGGCAAGCTGCAAGCGTCTTTGATCAGCCATTTGAGCCTGACTGAAAACTGCATGTTCACCACCACAAAGTATCTCTCTGAACTGAGCTAATTGAATAGTCTGGCTCGGTTCCATTATGCCGCAGAAAGAAGTCAGCATATTTCCACAGGTTGACCCTAATCATTGGAATGTGTGCTGGATTTAATTACCTCCACTGAAGTAAGCAAAAATATGGCGGAGATCAAGTGAATTATGCCCCCTTTCTGATATTGTTCTCTATACTTAGAGCTCATATAAGAAGGTGACATGAGACTTCAGTCAAAACAAAAGCCAGAAGCTACTAATGAGACTTGTTAGTGATGCTAATTTATGTAAATGTTATTAATTACAGACACCTATCTTCCATCTGTGCCATTTGGCGGAGAAGTAATTAAAAACAACAATGAGAATCCCAGCAGTGGAAAAGCAAACATGATCAAAGGATAGCACGAAGGAAAGGAGAAAGACCCTGTTCCTGAACTACGTATTGCCATGGGCAACTTAAGGCCTCATTAGAGTTCGGAGACATTTGGTTGTATCACCAGTTAACCTGATTTGCTTCTTTTTTCTTTCTTCCCCTTTTCATTTTCAAAAAGGCCTCACACCTCACCGCCATCTCCTCTCCGTCTGATTGACAGGGCTTGTTGGCAATCTGCCGTTGCCATCGAGGTTATAAAGGCCTCCATATGATCAGTTACAGTATTATGTCACCAAACAACTTCAAAATCGCCCCATGTTGGGCGGAAAGCCACGGCCGTCTTTGTAGCCCTGCAGAAGGACCCTTTGATAGGAACAAGGGCAGGAATTGTGGCATGTATCATGTGAGCTGAGGTAGAGCACTGGAAACAGATACGGAGAGATCAATAGTCCTCTCTGCTGTGCCAGCCCTCAGGATATTGACCCAGTCTCCATGAAGGACCTTCCATTTAGAGAGTTCACTGAAGATAAGAGCTACTAAAGAGAAGGAGCCCTTTAGTACTTTCGCTAGCTTGCTTATGACCACTGATTTCCTCAAGACCTCCAAGGTATTATTGCCACCAACAATCAAAAAAGAAAGAGATGATTTTTGCTCTTTGTCGAAATTGCTTAATTAAAACTGCTATACATTGTGTCCAAACTTAATTTCGATTGTGTTCAAACTACTTAAATATGTCAAATTTAAGTTTGCTTAATTCGTTTGTGTTGGATTACATGAATGATTTGTGTTGCATTAACTTAAACTAGGGCTAGTTCCCAGCATGCTTTGCATATGGCTGAATTCAGAGAGATAAATGTCTAACATTTCTCTTTTTGAGAAAATGGCAGTAGGGGAAGACTTTATAGTGTGTAACTGTGTTTAATATTCAATTACATTGATTGTTGAGAAGAGTGGAGAATTTGGATAGATTGAAAACTGATTCAAATGCTTTGGTTGTGGCATGAAAATCTTATAAATTAAGATGCTAACAAGTGCTATTGGTAGCTAATATTTGGTTATGGTCTAGAAATGTATTAGTGTGACACTAAAATAAATGTTATTATATTGGATGAATGAATGTTATGAATTTCAATACACTCTAAAAATGTTGGGTTGTTTTAACCCAAATTTGGGTCAAATATGGACAAACTCAAATTTTGAGTTAAAAATGTAATAAAAAAAAGTTAAAGTACATTTTTAAACCAACATTTGTGTTTGTCCATATTTGACCCAAATTTGGGTCTGAAACAACCCAGCATTTTTTAGAGTGTACCTGAATCATATCAGGGAGCCTTTTTAAATTCACTGACAATATTAAATTAACCCGTGCCCACCAATAGTAAATAAGTTGGATCAACCTTAATACATTAAGTTGACCCAACATAAGAATATTAAACTTGAATAACAGAATTGCATAATGACGAAAAAAAGCAAGTTAATCATGTGGAAAACCTTTCCACTATTTTTTATATATATATATATATATATATATATATATATATAATTTCTTTCTCACAATACATTTTGCCATTGCTTCGGTATGCCATATTTCACACTTGTTTTTGTACTTCTGCAAAGTGAGTTTTTTTTCCCCTCTTTTGTTTCACATAATTATACTGTAAATTGCTGTTAATCACTGTTCTACTTCAATAATGAAGAGCAGGAGCAGGCATGGGGAGGAGAAACTTTGGAATACAATACAGAAAATGAAACATGAAATGAATGGATCCACCTTTCTGGCCCTTCCTCGCTCTGTAATTTGTGGCATTTAATGGAGGAAATCATTGTGATTTTGTACAATAATATGAAATGGAAAGTGGAGAGAATTAGAACCAAAATCTGTTTTTATCGTTAAATAAAACAATACTACAAATATTCAAATAATTACACCATATTGTCTTTTACAGTATTTCATTTTTTTATACTTCCAAATCACAACTTTCTTGTTGTTCCACAGAAACTGGGACTTAATCTGAACGGTGATGTATTGATAACAATTTTTCAACATAAAGTGAACCACGCAAGGAGAAAAGGAAAGAGGGAGTTTGGTGGTGTTTTCTCACATAGCCTATTATTTATGAAGGTAGTGAAAGTATATTAACAGTGTAAATGTTAATGGTAATAATTAACAGAGTACCTTTCTGCATTTAATTTCATGTGTGTAAAAAAAAATTATTATTATTACAGCAACATTATGGTAGAGATAGAATTTGACTCCCAAAGGCTTGGTTCCTCAGAAGGCATTGCAAAATTAAATTATTTCAGGAATTTATTATAATTTGCATATAAATAACATATATTGTCTTTACTGATAACTGATCATTCTGGACTCAAAAAAACTTCCTATAAAAAGTTAATACATTTTAGTACATTTCAGCCTAATTAAAATGAATGCCTGCATTAAGATTGTTACTTGGGCCTTCAGTATATATAGATTGCAAAAAATAACATTTTGAATTGATGCACTTAAATGTAGACCTGCATCTTTGCATCACAATAAATGCATTCTTAAAACATTTCTCAAGTTTTATATTCTGTCATTTGTAGCACGCATGCACTGAATATATAAAACCTAATTAGAAAGAGTAAAATAGTTATAATAAATAAAACAGTTCAATGAGAATGCAAGCGATGAAGGTTGTGTTTAAAATGGGAAATTAGCTACTCATCCCAATATTATTCTACCCACAATAAAAGCAAGTCTTAGGGGTGGGTTCGATAAAGGATTTTCTAATTCATTTTCCTCTGGCTCTTTAAGCCAGGCTCAAATCTAACCATTGATCGCACTGTTAATCCATAACCAAGCTCAATCCACCCCCATGGAATGTATCACAAAATAAAACCGATAATAGGCAAAGGATCTCTTGACTTTCTAAATAACCGGGAAAGAGTTAAGCACAGATTAGGCTTTGGTTCATTTAATATACACTTACGTACCTCACTAAAAGCACTCAGGATTGACACTGCCTTGATTTACCATGCTGCACTGTTGGGCATAACAGTAAGTGTTTTGTTTGTGGAGACTGAATTATTCCTAGAAAACATTCACACAATTGTGGTAAATACTCTATATCCTGCAATTTACACTATTTTGATATGCAAAAGTGAACAAAAAGCCTCTAAATCCACATGAGTCCACATTATTTTATTTTACTCTCCTCTGTTTTTCTTTTCCAGCTGAGTGACCTCCTCTGTTGGCACAATCTAGATCTGACCCCCGGACCAAGAGAGTTCAGCTTTTGTCTACTGCCCAATGACCAGCAACAACCTTCCTGAACGATGGAAATGTCACACAGGTCCTCTCTCATTGTGAATGATGACATGGCATCACCTTAAATCAGTGCTTTTAGTTTGCGAAGAAAACAAATTGTAGTCAAAATGTTGTTATTCACGGCTCTTGTTGTGATTTTGTGTTTTTGCTCTTTGCAAACATGATTTTAAAAAAAGACTAAAAATGCTTTTTAATAAAAGTCACAATTTTGTGTTTATGTGCATGTGTGAGTGTTTTCTAATATCTGTTGCTCAATGAAAGTGTCATGATTAAAAATGGCTTGGAAAATATACAAACACTCAATTTTCACCCTTCTGTTATAATAGGAAGTTAATAAAAGATTGATTCAAGGACACACATTTTATCACAAAAGAAATGGGGGGCCTTTGTCTATAGACATTTTTTCTTCTGACAAGAAACATGTTTCAGCAGCTCCTGACAAACGTAATTATTGATCCTTGAAAATGACCCAATCCAAACACAGAAGCTGATAATGGTTTGAAAAGATGGCTCTATTATGGGATAGTATTTCATGTTGTGGAGAAATTGCTCCTAATGTAGCCTTGTTCTATAGGCCTGCAGGCCTGCCATCCCTCCCCTTACTCTCCAGACCTCCAGGGGTTAGTGTCTGTGCTGTCAGGCCCCCATTGTTGCCTGCCGACGGATAATGTCCTTATTAATTGTACCTCTTTGTAAGGTGTCAGCTGCAGCCTTCCATTTAGTACGGATGGGTCCTCTGGAGTTGCTCTCTGGCCCTCCACTGCTAGCCCATCTTTAGACAGCACACAGGTGCACCATTTCTCATCCTGGAGCTCGGCACTTGCCCAAGGCACTCACTGTAATATGACCAAAATATCATAAAAGAGGAGAGAGAGAGAAAAAAAGCATGAGAAGAGAAATAGTGGAGGTTTAAAAAAGAACTTGTGTGTTTGCATGGGTGAAGGTTGAATAAATTGCTTCAGTAAACATCAAATTCAGGGTAATGAACAATGCAAAACGTGAATGCAAAACTATTAAACATCAATTAGATGTCTTTTGAAAATGGAGACAGAAAGGTTTATGACCTTAAAGTTGATATTTAAGTTTACCAAACTGATATGTATTAAATTAGTTCTGACAGGACTGTAGTCTTTTATTAGTGACACTGAAATGCTGACAGAGAGGAGGAAGAGAATTGGAGTTATAAACACATTTTACATCTGTCAAAGTGTGCATCTCAATCTGTCAAAACTAACCTTGTAATTTTTTATATTAAAAAAGTGTTATGTGCAGCTGAATCAAAAAGGTTCTTGTTCGATATTGCATTCTAAAGGTAACATGCTAAACAACAATATAATGGCAGTGCATTGATTTTCCTTTAATTTTAAAGCGATTTAAAAGTTTGTCTATGAGAAAAATAAACGTCGAGGATAGAGTAAGAGGAGCCTTTATTCTGAAAACTAAATAAATAAAAAAGTAACCCGTTATCCTTATGATTAATGTATGTGATGGCAAGCAACCCAAAGTACTGATGGGGCAAGATAAGGTGACAAGGTCCATCGGTGTGGTCCAGACTTTTCATAATTACATTCTTTACTTATCTCAGAGGAAGCACTTGTGCTCCTAAACCAAAGCTACAGTATATGGGCCAAAGCTACACTGGGACTTCCAGAAACAAAAGTCCTGTCCCATGACAGTACGCCATAAGCCACTGTCACTTACCTGGCCCATTTATCTCTGTAATTATGCTCACCTGGACTACATGCCTAAAACTAATTTAGTCATTGGTTTCAGTGCAGCTTGAAAGTCAGCTCTGGAACTTCATGTATCCCCCAACAGTTACTATAATCATAACCATTTACTCATGAATATAAACAGGTCACTGGTCACACATGATTAAGCACAGACTGGAGGCGAACAGGCAAGTGTAAGCACTGCCAACCACCGTGTGATGTGCTGGCTGCTGTAAATTATATCAACAGCTTGTTTACATTTCTCCCTCACATTTGTAAGAACAAATTAGTTTGCAGATATTCGTCAATATTGGTATGGAATTGTGCACTTGTATGAGATGTTTGTGCTGCCAAAATGTAGCTATAGCAAGAATATGCCATGAATAATCATCAAGAACGATAAATGCCCGTTTACACTAACGTTACGTTAGCGAGTCCACACACTTACGACACAGAAGAACAATGAAAACATTGACAGCCAAACAAAATTGTGTGTGTGAACTGGCGCATATATATATATATATATATATATATATATATATATATATATATATATATATATATATATATATATATATATATATATATATATATATATATACAAAACAACTTGACAGTTGCTGTCACAGAGCTAAAACGAAAGCAACAATAAATTGCATTAAAATAAAATAATATGCTAGCTACAGGGTGCGTTTCCCGAAGCATCGTTAGCCAACTATGGTCGCAAGTTCCGTCGTTATCAGCATAGTTTAACGAGTCTGGTGTTTCCCGAAACCATTGTTCCAACGAACATTCGCAAAAAGCATCGCAAGTTGATGGGTTTAAACGACAGCCTTCGACCTGCGGTTAGAGGCATCGTTTCTTGCATGACATTTGGAGGTAATAAATTGTAATATTGAGCAAAATAAGCAAGCTGACATTCAGTACAACCAGTGCCTTCTATATAAAATACATAGGCCTATGTAATTTACGTCTTTTAGTTTGTCAAAGATTAAGTACCGTGTTTGAAGAGTGCGCATGTGACGAAAGTAGCCAAGAGTCTGGTAATAAAGCAAAATAACTCAGAACAATTTGAAATAGTCCTCAGATGATGTCTGTATTGGATCTCAAACAGTTTCGTTAAAAGTAGTTATAACTCCACCATGTGCTGAAACCAACGTAGTCTGAATGATAACAATGGGTTTTGGGAAACAGACTAGCTAGTTGATTCCTCTAATCGATGCATTCGTCCTATGGCAGTGAAGCAGCGAGTTCCAATGATTTAACGGGAAATGCACCCCAGGCCTACACAGAATGACAAAAACCCAAGAACTGTCAAACAAAATGGCATTACCTGAATGAATGTTAATCGGTCTTTATCCTTAGAACTTTCAATCATCAAGTCCAAGACCAAAACAGTAGAAGGATAGCGTTGGAAATCGGAACTGACATTTCAATGACCAATCAACGAATGAGTTTCTCAAGACCTCGCTGTACGAATTCCTGACGATTTGTTTAAAAAAAACCACGTGGCTCATAGGTTAAACCATAGGTTTAGGCGCGGGTAACTCGAATTAAACTCGTAAAATATGTATGAATTAGTAAAAATCGTACCAATGTGTACAAGTCAGGTCGTATGGATTCGTAACGAATTAGCCTGGTAAAATTCGTACGAGTGAGATCTGTGCTGGACTAAACAAGGCCGATGTAAAATTGCAACATGATGGGTAACAAAGTCAACAACTGGTTTGACGATTTAGTGTCGGGAGAATTTGTCATGTGATTGAACGACGGTGAATGAAACTTTCTAGAGTCATCCCAAACAATCTACCTCTAGTGAAACCATATAGACATATAGCCTATCTATGAGTGAAACGGGCTATCCAATTATTTTTCAATGCGGAAGTAGTGTTTTCTGTGAAAGTGCGAGTCTTCCGATCTTCCGATAGCCGTTAGAGAAATAATGAGAAATAGGCCTAATATTATGAAAATAATAATGTGTGTAATATTAACCTGCATAACGAGCTGTTTTGTAAGCTACAGCTAAAAATAACTGAAAGTGATTACATTGGAAACCAGACACAGTAAAATGACATATTACGCCCTGCACTTACCTGAAAAGTAAGGTGGATACAATAGGCCTAATACTGTAACTAAAGAATTAAAAGCTGCTTTGAAAACTATTCGTAATAAACAGTTACTTTTTAATTACTGGTGACAGGTGTAGGCTACTAGTATCAGGGACTAAAGGATATAGTAAACCAGCTGTTTTCAAACTAAAATGAGAATGCTGGTGTGCTGCATATCATCTGAATTTAAGAACAGTTTGTTGGTGGGCAAAACATGTAACTATTAATATTTTTAACTATATAATTATTAATGTGGAGTTGTCACACCACAAGTGCAACACAATCTGTGCAGTCAATTCATAAACAAATTATTTAAAACACTGGCATCTGAAATTGAATTCTTTGCTTCTATAGTCAAAAACAGTATGTGACAAAAGAAGTGTGTCTGAATTCACAGTAGCAACACATAAAAAAATAGATCGATGACCTACTACTTCCAGTGAGATATCCCATGAGGCCAAGGGAGAGGGTTTTGGGATGGCAGTGAAGCAGCATACATGATGCTGATAACACGGCGAATAGTCCAAATTACATTCATACTATAGAACATGCTTTTTTGAAGTGCAGTGTACCTACCCGAGAGAGTATGCGATTTCAGATGCAGCCACTGACAAACCCAAATAGAATCCTACAGCAACTGAATCAGCATGACTCATTTACCATCAATGTTGATGCTTCATTAAACAGCCATTAGGATGCGTCTCATTTGCTGTGCTACCAATAAATACAAAATTATATATTGTCATTTTCTTTATCTGCATACCTCAAATTCATGCATTTGTTGTGTTTACCTTTAATAGGTAGGTTGGATCCCTGCTTTGGAGAATAAGATGGAAGTGGGAATGGCTTGTATCCACCATTTTTGCTTAAATTCTTCACTGTAATGCAATCATTTAAGGCCATATGACTTTGAAATTATGAAAAGCATTTCACGTTAATAACAGAAAAGAAGGTCAGTAGCAATCTTTAGGACTACTAGAAGGACAGCTTGGTGGGATAAGAAGACTAATAAACTTATTTCCCATCAAAAAATGAACCTTCTTCTGAAGACTATATTATTTTAATAGCATGTGGCTTTGAGACTGGTGCTAATAAGTTAGTAGTAATGAAATATCTTTTTCATTGATTATTTTGGTTTGTTGAGAAAACAGTTAATTAAGTGGATTGAAGCCTCTACGAGATCACCAGCATTAACATCAAATCCTTTCCTCCTCATTAAAGGCAATGCAGTCAATTTAATTAATGCATATTAATCCCCACTGATGCTCATTTCGGCTTTAGGGAAAAAAAGGATCCACATAGCAGGGCTAGCTTGACTTCAAATCACTTTGTTTCAAACATGCAAGTTTGATCGTTGCCTGAGTTTGTGGGCACCACATGGAGGGGCCCCCATTTGAACATTCTGCAGCATTTTGTATGATCTTTCCATGAGCTAATTAAAAAAGGGGACGATTAATCACAGATTTCCCTTTCAGAGTGTATGGACACTGGACCACATCAGCCTTTGGATATTATGATGTGTCAATAACTGCTATACATTACACTAACCCCTAAGCTAAGTATATGCTCACATTAAAAAGTGACATAAATACACCAAAGACGATAAAAACTATTTATCTCGCAGAAGCTTAAACGCGCTAAAATGCCTTTGCATGCCATTCTGCAAGCTCACCTTTCAAATATTTGTATAATTTCAAGCTGTTTGCTATGTCAAGCCTTTCTCTTTCCTTTGACTAGCTGTGTCAGAGGTTATCCACAATGCCCTTGGCTGTGTTTTCAGAATGAAACACTCTCTTGCCAACACATTACTCCCACTGGTGATAGTGAAAAGCAAATAGCTGCTGCCAGTGGTCAAACATGACCCAGGCTCCTTTTCATGGACATTGATATGCAGCAACTGAACTTAAGTGGCAAATTTTGTACTCTCTTGTGTTTTTATCTCACTGATAGCTGAGCCTGTTAATGATCAACAAAACATTGGCATCTGGGATTGAACCGAAATTGAAAAGAGAGTTGATCCCGAATGCACCCTTTATAGAATTTCATATCAGTCAGGCATTTGCAAGAAATGATAAGTAATGAAAGGTGACTGTGTTGATGTGTGTGTAAGATCATTTGAATGCCTTTAAAGAAAATCTATGTTAGAAAAGAAAGTATATGTGCATAAATAATACAAACACCACATTGGGGGAAGCTTGTCACTCGGTGCTTCCTTACAGACCACTTTTTCACATTTCACCTTAAATGAGTATTTCACTTAAAAGTCTTCTTCAGTCGAAAAGAAATTAAGGTTTTTGATGAAAACATTCCAGGATTTTTCTCCATATAATGGACTTCAATGGGAACCAAACAGTTCAAGGTCCATAAGACAGTTTCAGTGCAAATTGCAAACTGTTCAAAGGGCTTTAAATGATTTGATCGATGAATAAGGGTCTTATCAAGTGAAACGATCGCTCATTTAAAAAAAAATAACAGTTTAAGTTTTTAAGCTCAAATGGTCACCTTGCTCTGTTCTGTGATGTGACTCTCCTGTTCAAACTCGTTCATCAAAATGAACTAATCTTTTTTCGTGTCATTTGGTTCATTCAATGAACGAATTGACTTGAAAAGATCCATTCATTTTGATGAACGAGTTTGAACAGGAGAGTCACAAACGTTCATCACAGAACAAAGCAAGGTGACTATTTGAGCTTATAAAACTTAAACTTTGTATTTTTTTTAAATGCGCGAATTGTTTCGCATGATAAGACCCTTATTCATCATCTGGAATCGTTTAAAGCCCTTTCAACAGTTAGCAGTTTGCACTGAAACTGTCTTTTGGACCATGACCCGTTTGGTTTCCATTGAAGTCCATTATATGGAGAAAAATCCTGGAATGTTTTCATCAAAAACCTTAATTTCTTTTCGACTGAAAGAAAGAAAGACATGGACATCTTGGAAAACATGGGGTGGTGTAAATTATCAGCAAAAGAGTATTTGCATCTCTTGATGAAAATAAATGAATTATTCATCAATTACAAATGTAAATTGTAGCAAATGTTAGTGCCATCTATTTCACCTACCATGTGATTGTTGCTGATCTCTGGGTTATTATCAGCCGCTTGAGGCAGGTGTCAGTACAAGCATGGCCGCTTTTTAACATTTGCTCTGTGTTGGCATCACTGAGCATATCACTAGATGCAGAGCTTCACAAAAATATGACAACCTCCCACAGAAACCTTGTCTGGTTTATAGAAGTGGGGCGGCGCAAGCTTGGATGAAGTGGGAAATAAGGCATGAAGCAAGAAAGGAGGGGAGCAACCAGCCTCAGATTCCATTAAGAGAGGTGCTGCACTTTTTTCCAAGTGTCAATTGTTTTTGTGTCTCTTGAAGTATAGATGATGTTTGAATTCAAAGTATTAAGTCCTGTGCCTGCTGTGTTAAATTATGGTCTGTAAGCAATGGGGTGGGGGTAATCAATGGCAATACACAACGGCAATGTGTAATGTGTGAGCTCCTAGCAGCAGGGACACTGCTCTGTCCCCTCAGCAGGTTAAATAAATATGACAGTGTAAGTGAATGCACTAGATTATATGATATCATTGTGGAATCAGAGAAGCGCTATTACACCTCTTTACCCACTGTGAGGAGTGCTGATGGGGTAAACTTCAGATGATCTGCCTCCATTCACCCAAAATGCCAAAATATAGAGCTGTGGAAATTGAAAATATGGATTACTGTGATCATGGACAATCGAACTAAAGAAGATATACTCACAGCAGTTGTATTTAATGTACTGGTGTGCTTTCAACCTGGGTTATTCAATCAAGTGGAGCTGTGCTCTATCTGACATGTTGTTTGATATGCAAAGCTAATGTATGAATACTTCACAGTATAGCACATGAACACATGTTTCATGTTTTGGGGACTTTCCATAGACATAATGATTTTTGTACTGTACAAACTGTATATGATATCCCCTTGCACTAACCCTATCTCTAAATCTTCCCATAACAGAAAACTTTTAGCATTTTTACATTTTCAAAAAAACATAACTTAAAAATGATTTATAAGCTGTTTTCATCATGGGAACCAAAAAATCTTTGTGGGGACATTTTTTGCTTACCAGATTTGTTTACAACGCATTCTCATCCTGAGGGCGTCATCTAACTGACGCATTTGACCATGCGTCTAAATCCGACGCACATGGCAACCTTTAGCATCAGTGAAATGATGCTCATAGGGCGTCATATAACTGACGCTTTTAAATATGTCTAAATCCGACGCACATGGCAACCTTTAGCGTCAGTTAAATGACACTCATCCTAGGGTGTCATATAACTTATGCTTTTGACCATGCGTCTAAATCTGATGCACATGGCAACCTTTAGCGTCAGTGACATGACGCTCATCCTCAGGGCATCATATAACTGACGCTTTTGAATATGTCTAAAATCGACACACATGGCAACCTTTAGCGTCAGTGAAATGACGCTCATCCTAGGGCGTCATATAACTGACACTTTTGAATATGTCTAAATCCGATGCACATGGCAACCTTTAGCGTCAGTGAAATGACGCTCATAGGGCGTCATATAACTGACACTTTTAAATATGTCTAAATCCGACGCACATGGCAACCTTTAGCGTCAGTTAAATGATGCTCATCCTAGGGCGTCATATAACTGACACTTTTGACCATGCGTCTAAATCCGACGCACATGGCAGCCTTTAGCGTCAGTTAAATGATGCTCATCCTAGGGCATCATATAACTGACGCTTTTGACCATGCGTCTAAATCCGACGCACATGGCAACCTTTAGCATCAGTGACATGACCCTCATCCTAGGGCATCATATAACTGACGCTTTTGAATATGTCTAAATTCGACGCACATGGCAACCTTTAGCGTCAGTTAAATGATGCTCATCCTAGGGCGTCATATAACTGACACTTTTGACCATGCGTCTAAATCCGACGCACATGGCAACCTTTAGCGTCAGTTAAATGATGTCTCATCCTAGGGCATCATATAACTGACGCCTTTGACCATGCGTCTAAATCCGACGCACATGGCAACCTTTAGCGTCAGTGACATGACCCTCATCCTCAGGGCATCATATAACTGACGCTTTTGAATATGTCTGAAATTCGAACGCACATGGCAACCTTTAGCGTCAGTGAAATGACGCTCATCCTCAGGGCATCATCTAACTGACGCTTTTGAATTTGTCTAAATCCAACGCACATGGCAACCTTTAGCGTCAGTGAAATGATGCTCATAGGGCGTCATATAACTGACACTTTTAAATATGTCTAAATCCGACGCACATACCAACCTTTAGCGTCAGTTAAATGATGCTCATCCTAGGACGTCATATAACTGACGCTTTTGACCATGCGTCTAAATCCGACGCACATGGCAACCTTTAGCGTCAGTGACCACTAGGAGGCGTGTCTAATATTGACGCGGATAAAGTGTTACAATTTCAGATCTCTATTGTAATAATCTGAATCTATCTATCTGTCCATCTGTAATGTCCACAATTTTAATGTATTGAAAGTAAATGACACATCTGTTTAAAATCTCCCCTGTGCACACGCTTATTTGTAACTTTTGAATGGACGAACACATCATTACAGGATGATTTGACACTGCAGTCGGAGAAGTGATTTGAAGATTCTGCCCAATAATTTGTTTGATGGCGGGAGTGATGTATGACGAGATCGATGAGACATCACGGTAAAAAGGGGCAGATGCAGAGAGAACAGCTGTGGAAAGATAGGTCTCTGCCACAGATAAAGGTTGATGAATGGATGTGCTATTTTCAGGTTGACCTGGTGAAATGACAAAGCTCAATTAGCTGGCTCTTGAATGTTGCTGAGCCGGTGGCGGGCAGGCCATATAGTAACCCCAGAGCACTGATCCACTGCAGGTATTGATTAAGCCACTCTCTCAGCCTGCAAAAGGTATCAAACGAAGCATGTGTGAAAGGCATTATCAGTGACCACTTCAGATAACCTGATACAACCCGATACAGCCTTCTCAAAGGGTTGTAACCCCTCTGCCCCTCTGGCTGTCATTATTTTACAAGCGCTCCTTCTCTGTTTTTCTTTCACTCTCTCTCTCTGTCTCTCTCCTCCTTCATACATGGATCTCATTCTATGCTTTTATAGTCTTGTGTCTCATATATTAGCTGTGATGTGAACGTCTGAATCTCAAAAAAATGCAGCGAAGATGTTTCTCAAGCTCAGTCTCCTCCGTTGTCAGCTGTCTCGAGGCGTCTCTGGGGCCTTGTTGGTTTGCAAAGGTCTTAGCAGGTAGATGTAGTGTTGCTTGTTTGCCTGTTGGAGAGACAAGTGTCAGAGGTAACCCTTGAACCTCCATGCTACTGCTCAAACAGATTATGAAGACTGATGTAACAAAGCCCAGTGGAGATTGCGCAGAGATAGCAAGAAAGCAGTAGTGAAGGGAAGAGAGTGTTGTCGGCCTGGGGCAGAAACTATGCATGCATGTCAGCATGTTTGTGTCATAGCAAGATAATCAGCAGTCTCTTGCTAATTATATCTGATGCTTATTAATTGAATTAGCTTATGAAAAGTATAACCTCACCACCTATCGTTTACAATAATAATGAACTGATTCATGAATTACAGGAATATTTATTGTAAAGTTAAGGTGAATCAACAGCACCACAAAAATTGATTTGTAATTTTCTCTTGCATGGGGCCAGGCTGCACATGTTAGTAAAGTTATATCTAATAACTTTGGACAACATCTCAGTAATACTTGATAAAATGATAATCTTCACATTTCGGCTGTTGAATCCCTCATAAATTGGTCCCATTTACTCACCCTTACATTTATATTTTTAAAGAAAAAAAAAGTTTCATGGTAATTAGCATTATGCTGTCCATTGAGCCTGGAATATTCATTTAAGCAAGAGATGATAAAAATGGAAAATGGCCCTTTATATGAGCTGCTGAATTCAGACTGACTGAATAGCTATTGTTGGACAGTTACTGGCTCGAGGTGTCTTTTTTCAATCCCAACCTTTATTTTAGTTGTTGCTGAGCTCAGTATTTCATATGGAAATGGCATATCGGCCTAAAGAGAAAAATCCTATTTATTTTATAGTCTCAGACTAAAAGCGCATTACGCATTCAATATAATTCTGAAGCGACTATCAGGCAGACATCCACTCTCGTTCCATATACCGGTAATTATATGAATACTCTGCATACTCCCCCTTTCTCTGCTCTGATATGATCTAATAACATGCCACAAATTATTGCATGCCTGCCTAAGCCTGGCACATGTCTGATTGCTTGGATACATTAATGTGCCTTCATAGAGCTTTTAGAGAGCTTGAAGAGATGCAATTTGAGAATGTAATGGGAGTGGGTGCTTTTAGCCTTGGACATGTCGCTTACTGGGGCTTAGGGGCTAGCTGACATTTGGAGGCATGTGTTCATTGTGAAGCTTCATATGCGGCGCGCCTAATGTGCAGAACGCGAGTATTGTACATTTCCCATGCACACCCTATTCCCACATTAAAACCAACAGCCGAATATCACAAAAGCATGTTTTCTTACTGTCTGTCAGAGAGGCTCATCATCTTCTTTTTCAACTGTGCCGGTCTCTTCTCTGGCGAGAGAATGGCCTGAAAGGGAAGGCTTGATGCCAGGTATTGGTGACACGGCAAGGGGAATTTGCTGCCTTCGCCACAAAAGATTTGGGGAGCGCATTTGCATAAGGTCAGAGCCTGCCTCCCGATGGAAGTTGTGCAGCATCTCCCGTCTCTTAGCAACCCTCTTGCTCTCTTGGTCCTTGCGTCAAATTCCACTGGTCCTCTCCTTTCTTCCTTTTCAGTGAGAGGCTCACAATAAAATGCCACCCTCCAACCTATGTCTGTCACCCAGAAGGTCATCCTTCTCTCCCCTCATTCTCTTTACAGAGCTTTCATCTCCAATTAAACGATGCAAAGAATATTTGTTTGGTGGTCATGGATAAGGAAACATGTTTTTTTTTATTTTACCCATTTTAAAATATGCTTCATTTGTTTTTAATAATGAATAAAAAATAACGGAACACACAAAGGAATATATAACTATTCCAATACAGTGGGAAATAATCAGATGAGAGGGGAAAGGATGTTACGTCCCTTTTCCTTCCTGTGATGGTGGGGTAAAGCATGGGTCGAGAAAGGATAAGAGCAGTGTGTTGACAGAAATTGCTTGGCTTTTCTGCCTTGGTGGTGGGAGGGGGTGAAAAGATCCAGATGCTGAGAAGCTGTGTTAATAGAGGGTCAAAATTGGACAATGGTATCCATCACTGCTTTCAAAGCTGCCTCTGTTATCCAGACCAATTTCTGACTGCTCTATCAAACAGAATTGGAGGGATGATTCAATTACTATGGTTTTGGCATGCCAGTGGCAGCGGCACACCATCATTTTCAGGGCACTTTAAAGACTCCCTCTCTACATCTTTGTGTGTCCTGTGTGGTGAATATTTGCTCTCGTGTAAAATGTTGTGGAGTATATAAATGAATGACTTCTGATGAGGTAATAAAGTAAAGTAACAAAGAGTTAATGACGAGAAATGAGTCTAAGGAGGCAATCTTCAACATAGATTAAGACCAGGCAAGCTGTGATTATAATTATGATAATGTGATGATGTTGATAGCAGAGATGATGGTGGTGGTGGTGATGATGATTATGATTTATATAATGAAAACATATAGTTGCATTTGAAATGAGATTATTTATGCTTCTTTCATGATGTCTTAATTAGCTTACATTATATTTTATTAACTATCTCGCGTTTAAGACATGCAAGGATTTGAAGAACGCATTTTTTTCACATAATAATGGCCTGTTATGGTTGTCGTTTGCTTAAAAAACAAATTGATGAAAATAAATCGGGGTTGCACACACGCGCTTTTTTACAATGTTAAAGAAACTACACTAACGTACAATGTAGGCTAATAACATTACGAACAACGAAATTTATTCTCAGGCATTTAGTCATTTTTGGTATGTTTATAATATTGACAAAATGATCTATGCTGATTTAAAGTTATAACAAAACATGCTATATGCTAACTTAATTGCTGTTAAGCAATAATCCATCATATATTTTTTTTACTAGCCTATTATTATAATTCATTAAAAAAAATCTACATGTGGTCTAACATTTCGATATTTGCTGTTTATCACTAGAAAGAGGATGGGGAATTTTGATGAGAGATTGCACAAAAGATATTTTGATAAAGTAAGATCGTCAATCTAAATTGATGCTCACAGTTTAAACTGAGTAGGCCTATCGGTAAAATAGGCTCTCTTTATTAATGTTAATTTACACCGTTTAGAGACAAGTTGTGGATTTTAAAACTACTTTGTTGTAGACAACTCTAAGTTTGAGAGACACATGTAAGTAAATAAAAATGTGTTTCGATGTTTGCGCCAATGTCGCCGATGAAAATGTTAATGGCCGTGCCCAGTAGCTAATAGTAAACGCCGTTGTACTGGGGAAAACTTTTAAACGAGTTTTTTTAGTACAAAACTATTATGTTCGATTTTGAAAATGCTATAGGTCAGTTTGAACTAATTTCCTTTCCCTCTTAGCTTTTGCATCCCAACATCTCGCGTTTTAAATGAGCAAGAGAAGCCATGAAGAACAGTGAGATACTCAGTCATGCTGGCAGAGGTTGAGGGCAGTCTGAATTGTTGGCAGAGATAAGGGAAGCATTAGTGTTTCTCTCTTGTACTTAAAGGTGCTGTAAGTGTCCCTGAACAGCTGTTAGCCACAGTGTTACACCTGTGAAGTTTGCTCATGTGAAAGCTGCTGGAAGGAGGGCGGCAAGCAGCCTGAAGTCAGAACACTGACCCCTTCAAATTTTAATTAACTGCGAGCAGATGCACTGAAGACAAAGGTTCAATAAAGGACAAATTGGGAAGCATGAAAGAAAGGAGAGAGGGAGGTAAAGAGGTGGGAAAACATACATGCAGCCAATCTGATCATTTTGCCCTTTAAACTTAGTCCTGACGGCTTCACCAGCCACCCACAAATATAAATCATGTGTCTGGGCTTTAATTTGAGAGCTGGTTTTTAGAGAGAGATAATGTTTAAATTGCATATTTTAAAAGAAATGTTCACTTAAATAACTAGAGAACCGATAAATCCTATAAACTTTGATGAGGGAAGGAGGAAAGGTCCCAATTAGAACCAAAAATATCAATCAGACGTCAATAGAACCTTTTTTAATTTGAACTTTTTAATTGTCGTATTCTCTATTTTTTTCTGTGGAGTCTTTTATTATTATTATTATAATAATTTAGAAATCTAGCCTATGTAGCTTATAAAGAACCTGCAAAACGGATCCGATTAACTTTTTAATTCCCAAAAAATCATTAGGCCAAAAATGTTGGAAAATATGTTCGAGTTTTCTTGATATAGATGAACATTTTTAAGGGCGTTGCATGGGTGGGAAACGAAAACTCGAATGCATGAAATCAAAACAATACATTTTAAACATCGACGATCAGACAAGTTTTAGACGTAAAATACCGTAGTACATTCTTCTACAGGTAATGTGTCCCGTTTGGTCCACATGATGCGGTGCACTGCAAGAGGACATCCACCTGTGCAAATGACCATTACGCGTCGATGATCATGTGATGCACATGTGAAATAAAAGCACGTTCAAGTCAAATGAATGCTGCACTCATTCTGAATTGTACTGTACGATTTTGTACGCTGAGGTAAAACATAATGTCTTACGGTCTCAAATTGAGGGAAACAATAGGCTATTTCATCGTACCATGGAATATGTTTACTGCATGCCAATAATTGTAGTAGCGATGGCAAAAAATAATTATTACCTAGGCTACATGTTAAAATGCATATTTATTTATAGCCTATTATTTTGTATCACTCTAATCATTTTTACGAGGAAATAGGCATATTGCCTAAATGAAATGTCACTATTAATTATTGTGACTTAACAATTAGGCTAGGCTACTTGGTTTTCTGTAACGTGTCTGTAGTTAGGCTACTTCTCAAAACAGACTTTGACTATAACGTTCGGTGCCCCCTATTGACTTCGTTTTCATAATTGCGTTTGAAATGAGTAATAAACAATACGCCATAGCCACTATATCACCAAAAGTCTGTGAGCATAAAATATTCTCCTGGGATATCTCATTTTTGATTGATATAAGAATGAGGAGTGATGGGCTTCTAAAATCGAGTTCCTAGCTCATGTATAGGGGCCCCAACATCTCCCAATCTGCGCCTCAAGATTGTGATGATGGAAAGCCCTTGGACTTAGAGAACTGATTACATCAAAGAATCCCACGCTTATAGCTATCATTTGAAGTAATCTCCAGCCCTCTCCGGTCTCCTCCTAAACATCCAGCGTTTCTCATTCCACTTGTCATTTTCCCAATGCTCCTGTCTCTCGTCTTCGTCATAGCCTGTAATAAACTGCCCTTTTTGTACGGAGTTAAAGTCCAAAGGGCATCAGATTTATTTCCAAATGACAGAAGAGGGGACAAGGGACAACCTCATATCAGTCCTTCTCTTTCTCCCTGTATTCTTCCATTTTCCTCACTGACAAAATCATCACATATTGCCTTTGCTTGCACATTAGCAGTTAACAATATTTCCTATAGGCCTACATAAAAAGTCTGTCTAATTATAATCTGTGCAAATGCATAATTTTACTTTTCAAAAACAGTTTATGTCTTAACCTGTGGTAGTTATATTGGCTTACAATAACCAGTTTGTTTTATGATTATAATCCTCTTGACATATTACCCATGTCTTTCAAGGACTTGAAGAGAATCAAATTGCACCCTGCCTGTGATTGAAAAGTTGTAGGACACCGTGCTATCAACACCATCTGATTCAAAATATATTTTCTTTCTGTCTTTCTGGTTGTCAAGTCGATTGATGGCGATTAATTGCATCTAACAAAATGTTTGTGTTTAATATATGTCTGTATATATAAGTAAAAATAGTGGTCATATCGATTAATCGCGATTAATCACATCCAAAAATAAAAGTTTGTGTTTACAAAACATATGTAACCTTGACCTTGACTTTGATATGTGTGTACTGTGTAAATTATTTTGTATATAAAAATACACACACGTGCATGTATATATTTAAGAAAAAAAGTTAGCATATTTGTATATACTATAAATTACAAAAATAATTATACACAGTAAACACACACACAATTTTTGTGAACATGCGATTAATCGCGATTATTCGTTGCCCGGCACTAATATACATTATTTACTAATGTTCTGGTTAGAAATAAAAGAATAAGCATGATCCATAGGCTTCGAATAATCATTGGCACTTCTCACACCTAATCCTTTTCTTACCCCAGCACACACACGTTTTGATATGTCTGCTGTATCACAACGCTGTAAAACATCTGTGCATGTGTTTCTGCGTGGGCAGGACTTCCACCCACCGTCCATGACCTGCAGTGATTCCTCCTGGACCCGCGCCACACAGAGGCTGTAAAACATGGGCTCTGGCTTCTCGAATCGGCTGCTCTGTGTTCTTTTCCTTGACTCTGCCATTCCGATACAACCACATCTCCTTTAGATCGAACCTCCCCCCACTGCACTTGACCACTACACAGGCAAAGTACTGTCGAGACACAAGCTGTGACAAATCCAGATCAACGTGTTTGCTACAGTGCTTTTCCTCTGCAGCATTTCCTCTCATCCCACTGCAATGTAAAACCAAAATATTGCTTGTCGTCGTTAAAGAGGGTCAAGATGATGGTGAGCACAATAACTCAGGTTGTGTCCCCTAATTAAGTATTTATGTGGCGGCAACTGGAGAAAGAGATATACTTTTACAACACCAACCGCTCAGCCGGTCTTTTCTTCCCTTCCCCCTCCACGTATTGCTCTGCTTTTCCCAACGGCAGCGAGGCCATCATTTCGTGCACTTCCAGCAATGATATCAAAAGGTTTTTTGGTCAAGCCAAAGAGAGGTCATTCTAATAATACCCAAGGTCATTGGTGGGAGCCAATGAGTCTCCCAGTCATTTTTCATTTGTTCGTAGAGTTAACGACAGTTGCAGGGGGACGGGAACTTGGAGCCAGTAGCCATGTGATGTCACCGACACATGCCAGGGGATTATAAGGGCAGGCAGGGGACAAGGCCTGTGGATTTAAACAAGCAAATATAGGCTTTTTTAATTCTTCTTACCATATAAATAAATCAATCAAAATAACAATGTGATTCACTATTAAAAAGCCAGACACTTGAAAATAAGAACTTTTAAAAGTGTTACAGTATCTTGACACTTTTGAGGGCATGCACCATTTTTGTAAAAGTTTAGGTTAATTTAACTGGAAGCAGGATGAAATGAAATACAAAATGCATTTACTAACCTTAGTTCATCTCTTCTATGAAGACTGGGTTATTGAAAACACAACAGCTATTTGAAGTGAAAGAAACACCAACCTTGAAATGTGTCGAACCTTGAAAGGTTTTCCTTTTCATGTGAAAACTTAATATCTTGGCTGATACAATACTTAAGTGTAGGTTTGGTTTGGATGTCAGGCGCACTTTGAAATGTATTGAAACTAATGACTAATGCTGCCTTCACCTGCTATCGGATTTATCATAAGAATCCTTGTTAAAATTGGACATAAATGCCCTTTCAATTCGTATTTATCACTGGGAAGCTTGAGGATCACTTTGATACCCAAGTTCCCGTGTGGGGCGGGCCATAAACTTGCCATTAAAGTAGTGCATATTTACATTTGAAGCATGTTTTATACACAACGAAAATAGTCTGTGTTTGACTGAAATTCCAGAATTGTCAGCAAGGTGAATGTTGTCAATGAATGGGGTGCTGAATATCATTTTGGCTGATTTTCCCAATAATCAGGCAAGAATAAACCTGGTGTCCTCAATGATTCCAGTTTCCTTCCGACAACAAACTCGAACGTGACAAGCATTTGACGTAATCGCAACTTCAGAAGTGGGAAGTAGGACACTTCCGATTGCACGAGAAGGAAGCATAAAGCAAACTGGTGAAATGATCTCTGTAAGCTCGGAAAGAAATGCATAGACATGCACTGATGTGAAACACGCAAACTTCTAAAGAACAATCTTAAAAACAGATTTCCATTCTTCACTTTTACTTTTGGCCGACAGTTAATGTTGGAGTTGCCATTGAAGTCCATGTTATCCTGGTGTTCAAGACGGTCTGTCAGTTCCTTTCGCTGCCAATGTAATGACAGCATTGACCTAATTGTTAGCAACCCCGGCCCATCAGTCACGGCCCTTGTGCATAACTTCAGCTCGTGATAATGATAAGGAAAGGAACATTTTGACAAATTTCTTCTGAGGAATGATCTGCACTCCGCTTCATTGGTCTGCATGTAGATAGCTCTGTTCCTCTAGCACAAGGTCATAGAGTGTAAATATGAATTGCATTTTGCATTACTTCCAGATGAGTGAAGCTGTCGGACAAATAATACCAGCTTTCAGTCTTGCATTCTGCCACTTCTCCCCCATTTTTTGGCCAGAGGTCACAGGCAAATTGAAAGTGGCAGCTCGGCCAGCATGTTTGACAGACTAATATTGTTAGAGTACCCTGTCATAGCCCAGATCAGAGCTCCGCAACACATACTGTCTGCAAGGGGTCTCCGTGTTTGGGCTGATGGAACCACTCCAGGCAGTCCCGAGAAAGACCGAGGCATCTCGTTCCATTTCAGAGTACAGAGTAAATCCCTAATTAAATGGTTGCAAAGTTCTTTCTAAAATAGTTTCATCCTGCAAGTTATCACAGAGAGGAGCACATGTGGATAAAGGGATAGTTCACCCAAAAATGAAAATATTGTCATTATATACTCAACCTCTTGTTGTTCCAAACCTTTATGCATTTTTTTATTCCGTTGAACACAAAAGAAGATGTTTTGAAGAATGTTGGGTAACACTTTACGATACTGTTCATTAGTTAACTACATTAGTTAACATACAGCATTTGTTAATATTTGTTAATGTTAATTTCAACATTTACTAATACTTTATTAAAATATTGTCAACATTAGTTAATGTTCTGTGAACTAACATGAACAAACAATGAACAGCTGGATTTGTATTAACTAACGTTAACAAAGATTAACAAAAACAGTAACAAATGTATTGCTCATGGTTAGTTCATGTTAGTTAATACATTCAATAATGTTTAATAAATCAACCTTATTGTAAAGAGTTACCAAATGTTGGTAACCAGACAGTTGATGTGCCATTGACTTCCATACTACTATTAAAGTCAATGGTTACCAACAATATTCAAAATATATATTTTTGGTGTTCAACAGAAGAAAGGAATGATGACAAAATTTTTAATTTTGGGTGAACTATCCCTTAAAAGGCTTAAAATGAAAGTTGTTACTAAATGACAAAAATGGTAAATACCAACAAAAAAATGGTATTTATACAATATGTCTATTAGCAACGTTTTGATAGAATTCGATGTTAACATAATTTAAGGACATCCCTAGACAACATGTTGTTTTTTATGTTTACCTAATGTCATTTTGTCACATCTTATTCCATACCAGCTATCTGTCAATTTCAGCTGCTGTCCATTATCACCTGCTTTGCTTATGAATAATGTCTCCCGGTAACTATTATTTTATAAAAGAAGGAAAAAGTATAGCCATGAAAAACAATAACTTATACTCTCAGTCTTTTCTTCTTGTCAAGGGTCCTTGATAAAAAAGTGAAGCAGTAAGCATGAATATGTGGATGTCCAAAGGCCGTAATGATTATAAATATATGGGATTTACATGTTCCACGCCTCCAACCAGCCACAGGACAGATCAAAAAAATGCAAAACATAAAAATAATGGCACCTGTCACTGGTTTAATAAGAGATATGCGGCTTGAGGCTGAGAAGGGGGAGGTTATGTGGGAAAATGAAAAGAAAGAAATTCCTACTCGGGAGTGAATATTCATATCAGTATTGTCATCTACAATAACAAGAGGTGTCCATTTCACATCATTCAAAGTATCTGATGTGTGTTAGAAGTGATCTGGACGACATCTTAAAGAACACTGGAACATAGCCACCCATTCAACATGGGCACAAAAGATGTAGACATGCTCAGGCTGGCCCTGCAGAAGCCTCTCTGATGTTATCAAAATATCAAAAGTAAGTCGTGCACAAGAGCTTTGACAGGGGTCAAGGTCTATGTCTACATCTTCACATGTGTCAGTATAGGTCTGGGTAGGAGACCTATGGTGTAATGGGCTTCTACGCCTGTCATCCCCTTAATAGACTTGTCAACCAATGGCACAGCCCGAGGAGCAAAGCTAGTGGCATGTTGTGCAACGAACATATGCGAGAAGGTGTCACGAAGTCATTGAGGACTTAACGTTGTCCATAAAAAAATGCATGCGTCAACGGATCCTTTTCTCACAAGAAGGAAAGGAATACATTTTCTAAAATCAATGTTAAAGGATAAAACCAACGAACTGCGTTAAAAGTTGATTTCACAGCACCACTCTAAAAATCGCTGGGTTGTTTGAACCCAACTTTGGGTCAAATATGGACAAAACCAGCCATTGGGTTAATTTTTTTAATTAAAATTCTTAACCCAACGGTTTGTCCGTAAACAACCCAGCATTTTCAGAGCGGCTGAAAAATAACACTTGCGCAAGTTGCTATTTTCCCCGCGTTTTTCGAAATATTGAATATCTAACAATTTCAGGTGTTTTGGGGTTATTTGATGGTTCTGCGGAAAAAATCAGGCATCTTAAATCAATAAATTAATTATTATTAATCCTAATCATGTCCACCATACTTTCAATTTGATTTCTTTTTTTTCTTGGTGTGAAAAATGACTATTTACATTTGTTGGTCTATTTTCCCCCATCTCTCTCTCTGTAGATTACAAAATGGCTTATATAGCCTACAAGCAGAAGAGGTTCATAAATCAAACCTTGGGGGTTAATTCGTTTCTTTGGCTTTCTTGGTCTGAATTTTCACTTACTATATGAGCGATATAGAGTTATAAATGGCAGCTCTGCTCCGCTCTGTTCCTTCCGTGCTTTGTAATTCCGGTATAATGATAGTCAAAATATACCTCCATGTAATCTGTAGGCCAGTTATCAATCATAACCAGACTATATTTGATTTCCATGTAAATTACGGCTCAAATTACAGCACATCTTTTTCTTCTTTTTTTTTCTTTTTGACGACTGCCCTTTATTTGATTGTCCTATTGGGCAAACAATAACTGATCCAGATTTATATAAAAAAAAAAAAAAAAAAAAAAAAAAAAAAACATCAGGCAAGTATGCACTTTTTGGAAGGGGTGTGCACAAATCCACTAACACTAGCTGTCCAGTGTTGCGTATAAGTGCATGTGATAAATCATTTCGTCATTTTAGTTAATTAGATAGCATTCAGAGCTTATTTTTGTGCTCTATACTTTTCACACTCTTCAAACACCCACACAGACTCACTGAGGCTCAGCATAATTAACCAGCTCTCCTTTAATTGTGTTATAGGCACATTGCTTGTAATATTAAAAATGATCATCTCTGTTCTCCACTGAGCAAAACACGGATTCTCTCTCGTCTCCCAGAATGTCTCTTTCCAGACCAATCCTCTGTTCATCATGAATTCTTTAGCGGATATCTGTCTTATTCTCTCACTCTGCCTCTCTCTCTCTCCCTCTCTTTTTCTCTCCTTTATTTCACTGATCTGAGCTTGAAATGCGAAGGCAGCACAGCACTAAGCCTTCAAACGTGTGATTTTTTCAAAGGATCTCTGGAAGCAATCTCAGCTCGCCTGACCCCTGACAGCTGCACATCTCTTTATTTCTCTCTTGCCGCCACTTCATTTGGTAGAAAAGCTCTAAGATTCACACCTCTGTTGGTCAGCACAAGCGTTTAAATGTGCATACACAGAAAATACCATATAGCGAGATAAATTATAATTATTTATGATCAAACTAATAATAATTACTTCTTGCTTTGCTTTCAATACCAAATATGAAGAGTTTAGGTTGAGTTCAAAGCTATTAAATAGCTGAGTAAATAGCCTACGTAACTTAAAAAAAAGTCCACCCGAGCATCGTCGTCTAAGCAATATTGCGTATTATCTTTAGTGGATTAAGTGCAATTTAAAATTAGGTTTCTCTTAAAAAAATCAAATAAAAGAAAAATGAAAAAAAGAGCTGTGGAACAAAAGTGGATAAAGGTGCTGATGTATTTTGATTATTGCCAAACAAAGTTGGGGAAATTTAGCCTTACAACGATACTCAGCAAGTTCCAAATCAGAATAATCTAAAAGGCACACTTTGATGAATGCAACTTAAAAAATACAATAAATATAGGCTATACTTAAAATATTACGGTCTCACAAAAAAAGTGATAAAGTTTCATTTTTAAATAAATACAAATTGACAAGCCTACATGAACGCCTCCGACTCTTTCTTGTCTTTTTCGTCCAATGGCAAATTCAAATCTGCTCCAGTCACATATTGCATGTTGCATTAAAAAAAGAGAAAAGTAGCTATTTTACAAATGCTTAGACCTCAACCTATGGTCCACAAATGCAACAATTGTTTGGAGAAGTCATTATAGTGAAGATTCGCATGTAGAGGTCCTCATAATAATGCCATCAACTTTTACAACTTTTATCCTGGGCTATTTTCATTCATCAATTCATAATTAGCCTATTTACTCTAATTACAATTAGTCTTTGGCGTCTCTACTGTCATCAGCAAGAGAATTATTTCCAGGTATGTCCGTGTTGGGAAGAAGAAATGCTAACGAAACTAAGTTCAGCACCCTTGGGTCTGACAGCTCCCATAATGACACGTCACTTCTGCTTCATGACGTATTTCTGAGACAGGAGCTTCATATTTTCATGATAACCCAACGCAAATAAAGGTCATGTTAGAATTGTGGTTTCGTTGATGTATCGGAAGTGCTGAAAGGGGAATTTTATTTGTTTATATTTTGCTATGTACGCTAGTGGTACTTTTAATTTGACAGTAAAATATTATAAGATTTAAGACTTTTGCAACTGACTGTAAGCAATTTGAGCCAGCCTTGTTTTTTTTTTTTTTTTTTTTTTTTTTTTTTTTTGGTGTGTTAAATGTTTTGTGGTTCTGTTAAATAATTTCAAATAATATGTTTTTCGTTTCTTCTATTGTTGCCATTAATGAAACCGTTTCATTTCATCATTCATATATACGAGGTACACAATGACTTGAGTATTACTGTTAGTTTGTAGCCTACCTTTAGTTATCCTCCTGTTTTTAAGTGTGAATATGTTGTGGGACCCTCCCTCTTTTGAAATGAGACTGTAGTCCCTATCATTAGATCGGATGGCAAGTCTTTATACAAAGTGTTTTGCATAATTATATACCAAAGCCAGAATAGCCACCCTCAAATTTTATGGGTCACATAGCATCCACAATTGCCACATTATTGTCCTCCGAAGTCTGGCCCAACGAGTGACAAGGACTGAAAAAATCTCATCTGCCTAATCTAAGCTTGGGAGATTGAATTTTCATTCTTATAAAAAAAGTAAAGAAGATTATTTCCAAACTGACAACTTGTTTACATTTAGTGATAAAGTTCAGAGAACTGGCCAAGACATGGGACGTGATTGAAGACTGCGCATTCGGGATATAATTCGCAAGACCCAGATCCTCTGGCTCAACTATTGTGTTATTGTGTGTAATGGCAGCATAATAAAGATGGTCTGATATAGGCTAGCCTACTGGGTGTATAATGCAAATAAAAACCATTATTATAACTATGATTGTTGTTAACAAGTTATTCCATAATACTTTCTAAAATAATTCATTTCTGAAGTAACACCCGGTATAGGCTTTAATTTTGTACATAGGCCTGCAACAATAAAAAAGGAGGACATATTTTAGAAATGGCTCAGTTACATTAATATAGGCTAATACTAATAATAATAATTAGGCTATTGTTATTATTATATTTCAACACCGGAAAACATTTGAGGATTGTTGTCGACAATGGCAATTCAAATCGCCCTATACATAAGTTGCTAATAAAAAAAGTATAATAAAAATTCGCTAAAAAATGCATTCGTTTTTGCATTCTTTCTCAAATTTGATGAGAATTGGATGTTGCCAGTGGACATGAGTGGAGAATAGACGGCAGCTAAGAGGAGAAAAAAAGAGTTCAGTGGGTCGATCGTGGAGGTTAATCATATTTAGAAATCTGCTTTCTTGTAAATTGTTTATTTGTACCTAAAACAAACGCGGACGAGATGTGAGTATTCAGGAAATACACTGAAATTGACTTGTAATTTATTTTACTTAGCCTATAAATTTACATGACTGAATTTATAGACAAGGAAAAACAAACAAACAAAAAGGCTTTTAGAAAAGTTTGGGAATTAAAATATTTAAACCATTTTTAAACCAGATATAACATACTATATAAAACATTTATTATAATAGTAGGGCATTATTATAGGGAATCAACCGTACATTTATAAGGCTTCAATGTATGTATCAAAACGTTACATTTCTTTATTCGTCAGTCTTTTTTTATTATTATCTAGTGTAAGAAATGTTTCTACCAGGAAAAAAAAATGCTTTTACCAAATTCCAAATAAAATCGGAGTAATCCAATTGCCACTTATGATTATGTTTATTATATCACTATACTAAACAACATGCGTTTCATCTCCTAAATCCACAAATCATTGTATCTTTGAAAAGCATTATTTTAAGTTATTTAAATTCGAACACAAGGGAAACTGTAGAAGCATAACGAACAACGTCAACAAAAATATAAATCGCATTTGCAGTAAATTAATAAATAAATTAAATAAATAAATAAATAAATAAATAAATAGGCTAAATAAATAAATAAAAGTAGCCTAGATGAAGTGGAAAGGGAGGAATAGAAATGGTCTTTAACGAAGCATGTTTACAGTGCATTTTTATATCTAAAATTAAATAATCAGATAACAAATTACAGAATATCTAAAAAAATACAGGGTTTTTTTCATGGTACACGATGATCTTAGTTTTCAAACTCAAAGTTAAACGAAAGCTCACAAAAAGGACAACTAACTAACTAAAAAAAAAGAATAGGCCTAATTCATGAAATGTTTCTTGATATTGAGAAACAGTTTGAAAACGTTTTGATAAATTGTGTAATATATCAACATAAACCAATTAAAAAGACAACGTCTGATAACTTCGACATGTCTGAAAAAGCATGGGCAGCCTGTCATCTGCCAGATGAACAAAATAGCGCCATCTTGCTTTTAAATGTGAAACTTCAGCCTCAGTGAAAAAAAAAAAAGATTTCGGAATAAACGAGAGATGTCTGTTGCTTGTGCTATTCATTTTTCAAACGCAGTTCTAATGCCACTTTTCCTATTTTGCGCTCCAAATGAATACATATTAGTGTTGCTTATTTTTCCATATGTGCACTTATACTTCCCTACACTATAATAGAGCTATGTTTTCTTTCTTACAGCATCCCTATTCTGAAGTCGACAACATGCTTACCTCTCTCAGCATGACTGGCAGCAGTGCTTGAGAATCTAATGCACCCGTGTCTTATTGTTCAATCCATGCAAGGATTGTAGCTGGAGGGGGCCGCTAATGATCTTGAAAAAAGAAACAGGGAGCATGTGTCTCCAGAACTGACATCGCCCGCTATCATGAAAGCGATGGCGCGGGTGTCTTTCTAAGTAGGCTATCAGTGTGCACTCAGTGTTCAGATGTTTAGGTGTACATCTCAAACTCATGCCGCACACAAATCCACATATACAGGGGAATGTGCGTATGGCCTATGTAGCCTATGTAATGCATGTGTATCAACTATTCAAAGGTGAGTTCACAGTCACAACAAATGTCCTGAATGACAAATGTCTTAAAAATAAGTTAATAATAATAACAATCAAGTGATGATATAACTTTCCGTGCTGACTGTAGAGTGTGTTTAATTTTCAAACTGTACTTTTTATTTAGAAAAAGTAGTCATTTTTTCGTGACGGAGAGATTCAAGAAGAATACCAGGCAGTGGTCGAGGACAAACCGATACCAAGGCCTTCGTCGCTCGGTGTGTGTTTACACTGCTGCTTTGAGAGGATTTGATATTTGCAAGGCGTTAGAACACGTATTTTAGTAATTAATTTGAACGGTTACCGTTGTGTGGTCCCGTTTATGTGTTACTCATATTTATAAGATTTTTTTTCCAATAATAAATAAAATCATAGCTGTAAACTAGCGCTTTTGATTATGAACACACGCTTTGTCTGATCACAAACGCCTTTCATTTGTTTTTGTTTTGTTTTTAAAGAGCAAATTTGTTGTCAGAAACTAGGGGAGAAATATTTTTGTAAACTGGTGTCTGTTCAGTGGATGCAAAGATCTTATAGTCTATTATAAGCGACAATAATTAACACTTTATTCGTGTGTTCAGAGGGTTAATACTACTGAGATCCTTTACATCCAAATATTACAAAACAAAAGTAACATACACTCTGAAATATAATAAAACAATTATCATTACATCAAACACACCACCACCACCAATAATAATATTTTTTATTATTCGCTATTATTATCGATCATCGTTACCATTACTATTGTTAGGCCTATTGCTGTTTTGTTACCCTTAAAACGCCTTAATAATAGCCCAATGACTAATATTAAACAGTTCTTATAAACTGACCCTAATCGAACATTTCACAAAACAATTCTCGAACGCTCCAACAAAAGCAAATGAGATGTTGCAGAAAGCGTGGTTAAACATAGAAATACGAAATGCGTTTATCAATAGCGTTCAAAAACAATACATTTGACTAACTGCAAAACGTAATTTCCTTAAAATTATTAATATAAATTATTTTTACTAATATAAGAAACAGTTTTGCAGTTACTAGTCAAGCTAAAATCCAAGTCATGTGTATTAGTTTAGATGGTACCACTATTCTCAGGTTTTGCGCTTTAGATCTCTCTCTCTCTTCTTCTCTCTCTCTCTCTCTCTCTCTCTTCTCTCTCTTCTCTCTCTCTCTCTCTCTCTCTCTCTCTCTCTCCCTATTGGTTCCTCTCACTCGTTCAGAGTTCACAGACTGAGACTGACTGAGTTCACCAGCGTTTAACTCCAGCAGACACGTCTAGTACTAGAAGGCCGCTTTACACAGGTATCAACATTTCTTGACGATTGATCGCTAATGTTTTCCTTTTCATCCTAATTTCTAAGTCTTAAAATTCAGAAATTTCATAGTCGGAAAAAAATAATAGGAAGTCATCGACTTGGAGCGTTGTTTAATATGGGCGCTTTAAACAAAGGATAGGCTAAATCTCGTCACTGGATTCTAAATGAAAGAAGCCATTCGTTTCAAGATGCCAGTCAAGTTATAGGCCAGTGTTAGCAAATTAATCTACATTGTAACACAAAAACGGTTTTATTATATTATTATTTTTTAAAGGGGGGAAACTAAAACATAGGCTATATGTATTCAAATTTTAGCTGCGTGTCCATATATACGACGTGCATTGGTGCAGTTATTACTTTTTAAAACTTTAATGTTAATATTTGTTGTCCCTTTCGAGGGCCTATTTCACTTACGAGGATGCTTCTGAGGTTCAAACACACTGTTCATCTAAGAACACTGAACGTTTAGCGAATGAGATGCAGAACGCTCAGGATCCGTGTGTTTCTTCAAGAAACAGTGAATGAAAGTCATTGTAAATACTTGTGGTATAGACAGATGTCTGAGAGGAACCCGTGCACTGGGACTGCTATGACTTAAACTAGAATTAACCCGTCCATTTTGAAACTGCTAAAGATCAGTATGTGCCTTGCTCCTCTGCTCCCAACAAACTGATATAAGAGAGAAAAAAGAAAAAAAAAGAAACAAAACTTCACCACAGACTTGTAGTTTAATTAATGAAAAAACGGTCTATGTCTGATAAAACGGAAATAGTTTAAACGCCATTAGTGACACTAACAGTTAGGCCTAATTGTATCCGCGTTATTGTGTTGATGTTTATACTTGTACTGTCTTCTGCATTCGTTCATTAGGTTATATTGTGATCTAACTTGGGAAGAATAAAATTAGTCAAGCGTTCTTAACCCTCAAGGATATGACTTAATGTTGTATAAATTGAGCAGAATTTTTAGTGCAAAAAAATATATATATATTTCAAATAAAAATGATGTCAAATTGTTTGTATTGTCAATGTAGTGATAGAACCCCTCCGCTAACTTTGATACATTGCAAGTTATTTTAAAATAATTGATCAAACATCAATTCTGTAATGTTATTGATTTAATGCTTGTTTTAACTCGAGTGAACAGACTACACTTCGAAGCATCTCACCAACCCCCTCAGTCTCTCCCTTTGTGTTAAAGTTGGCTCAAGGTCTCGGGAGGTCCTGGAAGTGACAGTTCTTTGAATAGCGGGTAGATGGCACAATTTTCTAACATTTAGAGAGAAACCCACCGAGCCGAGAGCAGCAAGTCAATTTTAAAGCACTTTATTCAACATTACAGACAGACTGAGAGGCAAAAAAATAAAAAATAAAAATAAAAAAAATGAAATGGAAATATAGATATGGCAATTGAGCCTTACCTTTTGAGCAATATTTTTATAGGTCCATTTTAGCTTAAAAAAAAAATAAAGACAAGACATTGGCCTACTGACCAAATTGTGCATAGGCTATGGCGGTTAAGTTGAAATAAAAAATGGTTATTAATGTGAAGAGAATACAAGCGTTTAGTTGGGGAAAAAACGAAATAAGATCGCTTCTGTGCCAGACTAGGCCACATTCGATTATTGTTAGATATAGATTTTAATTGCCCCGTTACGGAACATTCCAGGCAATTTGCAGCAATATAGGCTATATATATATATATATGATGACGTCAAACAAAAGTTCTCTTAAGTACCTCATTATTTGAAAATCCAAAACGCTAAGGGGTTTTCCTCATATTTATATAAATCTGAGAACTAAAATGATGGACTATAGCCTATTCATGACCAAATCTTAGTAGGATCAATAAAAATAATGAAACAAAAATATGTTGATACTCGAGTGGATGAAAGAACAACAGACAGTTAAATTGTCTTTTTTCTCGAAGGGAGTGGGGGTCTATGCTTTGCTTATTATCGCTGCTCTTTGGGGGTCGCTATGGAAACCAATTGCTGGCTCTTCCTTCGTCGAGCTTCATCATAAGAACAACACAAGCGAGCATATGATAGCCTATCTCAAAGCTATGATGACTTTTGCTAAGGAGTCTAACAGATCGTCAAAACTACATACACTTAGCTTGAAGTCATAGTAAGGCTTAGGCGAGGTCTGAGAGGTCATCGTTAACTTGATTTTGAAATTAAATTGAAACCCCCAAGACAAACAGCGTTATTAGCTACCACACCACTGTTTAAGTCAGATAATTATGTGCTAGCTTTTAAAATGAGTTTATATTTAATTATTTTAGAAACGCAGACGATAATGGACGACGGTAACCGACGATTTCAATCCATCATGGCCGGGTTGAGGTGGTAGCCTAACCATTCCTCAGAGCCTAACATTACATCATCCAACAATAATCACTTTATGAAACAATAAAGACATGTTTCCCTTTTTCTTTTGTCAAATCAACTTAAATAATTAATGTGGTTCAGATAGCATAATACTTGTTCTGAGTTTCTGTTGATTAAACCAATCTCCTTTATTGTATTAACTCTATTTATTTATTTCAATGAACTCAAAATGAAGGCAACCAGGTAACTTACTTTTTTAAAAAAAGTTAAACCAACAATATATACTTTTTTACAGTGAATGTCGACATGTTTTACTCTTTTAGTTTAAATATCTGTTTACAGACATAATAGAAATGTTATAGAGTCAACGGAGAAACAGTTAGGAATTTTTGTTGTTGGCTCGGTTGGCCAGCCATATCCCATAGTACTTTTTCCACGAAGAAATAAATAAAAGTGACATTGTACTGAAGGAGACCTCATTAGTTCGTTGTCCGACGCTAATAAAAAGAACAGAAGTGCAAATTATAGAGTTCAGCCTCAACACACGCTCTGTCAACTAAAATCAAGCCTGTGAAGCCATGATCCAAATTTACTTACTAACCTGCTCTGGTAAGCCTATCAAAGCAAAACGAGCATTTAAAGCGAACAAACTGTCAATTCCTCTTTGACAAAATATACAACACAAGATACGGTGGAATTTGTTGCACAAACTTACAACCTCAATTTTTTTAAAGCATGTAATGCCAACTACTAATAGTATCTGGAGTAGTTAATAGGTCTCATCACTGTGTCATAATTGCAAGCCTTCCTCTGCTACATGCATTAGCGCTCTCATCAAACACACATCCTGGACCACGTTTAAAACAATAACAAACACCCATCAATCATTTCCGGTCATCTAAACAGGCCTTTACCAATAGCCCCGCAACAAACAAACTTTCCAGGATTACGCTGGCTATAGCTTTAGCCCTCCCTATTGTTAAAGGTTAGAACTCTTAATATTTACCAATAAAGTAGCTCAATAAATAAATAAATGGAATTTACAAGGAATATAAATAGCGTTATATAATTAAATACTACGGTGTTATTGTTAATATTAGCCTATCATTGATTATATAGCCTATATATTTTTTAATTATTATTACGCAGTTGCGGATTGGTCTGATTTCCATTATTTCTTAGCCATCATACGTTACTTTAGCCTATTCTCAGTTTGTCTGATCTACTATTAAAAACTAGGTATATTGGGTCGGAATGATTAGACTACTTATTATTTCCTTAAAGCTATACCCAATAAGTATGATTTGTAAAACGAAGCCTGCAAATTCATTGTATTTTAGGGAGAAACTAACGAGTTCGCAATGGTCTTGTTAAATTGGGCTAAAAAAGAAAAGTAAGTTTTAATTACACATTAAGTATAGGTCTATATCTCTGAATTTTAGGACTCTTGGACTCCTGACAAAAACTTTAACACGGTTGCTGTCTAGCTTTTTTTTGGGCCCTTGGTGTCGATTGAGGGGCCTTTTCTCCCAGCAATGTGGTTTCAATTACAAGACATCGCTTTGCTCCGGGGAGCCGTATAGCTTGCGTTGGATTGCAAGACGCCATGTTGCCTCAACTAATAGGACACCAAGTTGAAGGCGCAGTTTACAGGATAGCTTCACACGCTTGGTGTCCTCTAACAGATAGCCCTAAATGTGACATATAAAATACTGCTTTCGAGGTAGAACAAACAGTGGGCTGCATTTTGTCATTTGTCACGCTTACAACAAGATGGCATTTCATTTGACGTGTATTGAACGTCCAATGTTGCATTTCATCGCGACTTCAGTTCCGACGTGCCAGGACCTGCTCTGAGAAGATTTGATGTATTTAGATTGAAAGTGATACCCAACAAGGCAATGAGCAGGAACATCTGCGCATATACACAAAATCTATACCTGGTAAGTTGGGATGACATGATTCTTGAAATGTCCGTATTGTTTTAATCAAAGATAGATGAATGATGATGTTTATAAAAGTAAAGTGTTAGAGGGCAAATCAAAGCGATATTTCACACTTGAAGCTGCAGCACTTTGCACGTGTATTTACATAGCCAAATGTAGACGTAACCTGGACAATTTCCCATGCCAAACCTCGGAGTTATACCCTTGCACCCCCAACCCTCTCTCTCTCACACACACACACGCACACACACTGAAACACACACCCGTAAACCCTAGCAGTTGGAGACAGAGCATGATTTCACTGTCCGATAGAACAGACATATTTGTCCGCTAGTCATGAATAACACAACAATGAAAGCCTTTTGATTTCAAATTCATAAATTATAATTTAATACCAAGAACAAATTTACAGCAGAATGCTTGTTTACAATAAGCTAACACAAACAAACAAGAATTGTTTTCAACTATAAACTTCCACACACACTCTACGTATATCACTTGCAATTAATAATAATCAATAATAATAAAAAAGTATCTATACGTTATCAATACCCTGCAGTAATATATTTTATATATTTATATAAAAACGTGGGTCAGTTTAAACTGTTCATAATTACAATCATGTATCATTCACTGGTCCATATGTGGCAGAGAACAGCCCAAATAACTGTTCAATCAACAACACAATATGATCCCTTTTTATCCAATCACAACATGGTGTCTTGTGTGTTGAAGAAAAGCCTCAAAACAAGGACGAAATTGCAAGCTTTCACACATACACACACAAGGCATCTGTTACAGACCGAAAAGGAGCAGAACACCAAGTCAAAATAGCCACCCCTTTCCAAACCAGCTCACCCTGTTAAGTGTCAACCTATCGTCGAACGTTTTTTTTTTTTGTTTTTTTTTGTCTTTTTAAATACAAGGGCTAGTGTACTGAATGCACAGATTATATCTATACAGTCAAAAACATTTACATTTATATATATATATATCAAAGATAAAATAGGTTAGCGACCTGTGGCCATGCATTCACAGTCTAAATACATGAAAAAGAAAGGAAGAAAAAAAAACATTTGTCTTAATATGTATGTACATTACAACCAGAACTTTCAGTGCTACTAGCTAAGTCTGTCACTCATTTGAAGACATTTGTATTACCGAAAAAATTGGCAACCACAGTTTTATTCTTAATAATCACATATACGTTGTATAAAGAAAAAGTCCTTGAAATTAATTGACCTATATTTACAAGAATACTGCCTCTACTTGTGTTTTTTCCCTCAAGTGAAATGAACAATAATAAGACTTTGTAAATTCTAAGCGTGTTCCCCATGGTGAATAGACTTCAGTAACCGTTAATAACACATTTGCGCTGTACAGGCACTTTAATGCTTTTTAGTGTTGAGGGACATTTATAGGGACGTCTTATTAATACTGCTGCTTTATCATTAAAAGAATGATGACCCATCATCTCCACCACGTTCAAAATACAGTTTACTGTTGCAAAACACGTGAGCGAGAATTCACATGTGCGCAACTTAATACATTTGAAAATATCAAGTGGGGGTCTCCTTAACTGTAAAATCAAACACTATGTTCTACTATTTGCATTACAGGCTGTCGACCATCCCCGAATCCAAATATTTGAGAGAAAAAAAAAATTTGGAGACAGGTCAAAACTTTCAACAACAAAAATAACCGGTGACATTTCGCAAACACCTTTATGGCGCATTTAACTGAATGGTAGTTTTGCTCCTGCATCCATTTCGGGAAATTATGATTTGGGGTGTCTATATCTCAGGCAGAAGAGTGGTATGAAATAATGCATTACTAGTGTTCTGGCATTTTGTGGATATAAGTTTGAGTTGATTATGAAAATAATCCCTATTCTTGTTCATTGAGAGACATCAATAGAGTAAGTGCGGTTGCAGCATTAAGCATAGCCTATATTGCTGTGGATTTAGTTTTAATTCTTCGAAGAACGTCTTTACATTCCGAACTGTTTTAGAAGAAGCCATGGTTATTAGAAAAACAGCAAAAAATTAAAAAAATAAAAATTAACAACTGCATACTACAGAATCACATAGGCCGGTTTGGAACCAGAAAGGAGAAACAAACAAAAAAAAATACTACAAAAACAGCTATAGATACATGGACACAGGACAATATAGCAATTTAGAAAAGGAACTTGTTTTTCTTCTTCCTCCTTAATCTTTCCAAATTGTCGCTTAAATGCACTTTTTAGTTTTGCTGTCCAGAAAGGATCATGGAAATCCTTGACTTATTTTCTATAGTCTTTTTTTTCTTCTGTATTAATTTTAGTGGGTTATTTATTTCTTCATTTTTGTATTTTTTTTATTACAAAAACAACAAACAAACAAAAAACATTAGAACCAACTGTTCAGAATGACACAGGGAGCAATCTCTGGATTTCGAGGCTTCACTGAATGTCTCAATTTTAAAATTCACAGTCATTGTATGAAAGTCTTTCTTCGTGAAAGTAAACTCGTGTAACAGCCGTTTCCTTCTACAAAAGAAGCGCTAACTATTGTAGTCACAGCCCCTTTGATCACTCCTTCTGCCTACTGAATCGACATGTAAGGCCAGTTAAAACTGCTCCCCGACAGCAACATATCCCTGATGAGGGTTTCAATTGGGGTTTTACCTACCAATCGGACGAAAAATAATTGCTCTATGACCGAAGACGAGACTGTACGGAGAGAGGGCAAGCGCAGTAATAACTTCCCAAATCGAGTTGGCTGGTTGGGATACTGGCTCCGAACGTACTCCTCCAGAGCGCACTGGGACTTCTCTTGCAAACTTTCCACATGGGCCACATCTGACAGGCCACAAGCATCTATAAGGAATGGAGAGATAATCAAATGCTTATTGCATAAACAGCACACCTGGACAGTTCATTTTACAAAACGGCAAGTTGTACAATAACACATTTATTTCATTTAAGTACGCAACGTAGCTACATCATAAAACAAAAGCAATGCACAAAATCACGTGCCATACAAACTTAAGTTTACTAGACAAGCGATACATTAAAACTCTGATTTAATTGTATTTTTTTAAATAAAAATAGACCTAATTGAGTGTGAATTCCATTGTACGAGTATTACAACCTTGATGCATGTAATCCCCACAAAAAGGACAATTTAGCAGCATGTGTGTTATGGCAAAATATGAACACAAAAGGGCGATGTAAAAAAATAAACTAATGTTAAGGAATTACAAGACTAAGTACTAGCGTATAATACTACATCTGCCTTATTTTCGAACATTTAAAGACGCTGCGAAACTTTTAGACGACACTGAAAGTTGTGTTTAAAGAACGACAACAAACTCGAAGAGCAAGCCATCCACAAGAGGTGGTAGAAGACTGTAAATCAATAAAGCGATTGCAATTGCCCTACATGACATCGACTTTTAAAAATAGTATGTCAGGAACTGTTCGTTGATTTTTTTTTTCTTTTAGGTTTTGATTCTTTTATATTTTATTGTTGTAGGGAACATTTTCTGTAAAGAAATCAAAACAGCGCATACTGTGGCAATAGCCTATTTATTGTGCAAGTGATACTAAACCTTTCCCAGTCATAAATTTCCGAGATAATATATTCGCCATTAAATCTGTAAAACTTTTTCGCTTTAGCTCTCTGATAGACAAATAAAGAAAGGAAGTCGGGGTCATGACCCAGTTCTGGAACGAGTCCAGCATGTGTCTTGGATCCCTAGATCATCCTAACAAAACAAGGAAGAACTGTGAGCTTTTTAACAACGCACAAAAATGTCGTGTCGTCCCTCCACAATAAAGGACGATTAAACAAAACTTTGGTGTTTATCGCAACGTGAATATATCTATCAATTTAAGCGATCGGCTCCAGTGTAGCTGGGCTGTGATGTGTGTAAACGGAGCATTAGGCCTTTCTTCCCTTTCCTACAGCCTCACCCCCTCCCTTCGAGATGACATCCTTAATATCTGTCATTGCAAATAAATAGAAATAATTGATTGCCCTTCAATATCATATTATGTTGATGTATTGTGAAGCTACAATAAATTACGATTAAAGCTACAATATAGACTTTATAAGTCGATAGTGCTCATTTTATGATATTATTTGTATTTGTTTTTATCAAAACTACGAAATAGGCGCTATGGTAGAAAGTATTATATCTTCTATTATTTTTACGGGAATAAATCTATTTTTGAATGTATATTTTAAAATAATATTTTAGCTGTCACAAAAAAAAATAATTCTGTCACCATTTAATGAAAAAAGTGTTTAATAAGACTGCAGTGTTCTATTGAGGATACGTCGATGCTTTTAAAACATTTTAGTCAGATTAATTAATTTTACTTGTTACCTGAATTTTTTTATCAGAGCTCTGTAAAATATTTACTCTCACGTATCTTTTATGAATTGCATGTTTTAATACTTAATGCTATCAGATAAATAGGCTAGCACGTGTTAATTAAAATACTCCATTATCTTTACTGTACGTAAACACAATCAAATGGAGGATTAAAACAGATGTTTTGAAAATGAAAACTTACCTGAAGTGAATAAAACGATGGCCTTTAAACAACTGTATTCAGCAGAGTCAACGTGCAAAGCTTTGAGCTTTTCTACTTGTTCTTGGAAGATCCTAATGTGGTCCATAAAGGCGACCACTCTGTCCGCAGACATGGGGGAGGCATGGAGCCCAGCCGCCGCCAGAAGTGGAGCCACATGGAGCGGCATGGAGCATTGAGCAGCGTTGAGCACAAACAACTCACTCCAGGTCAACCTCAAAAGGGCAACCTGGTCGGTAATCTGGAGGTCTGGGAAGAAGGGAATATTCCTGGCCCACTCTACCGCACTAAACAGCATCCTGGCTGCCAGTTCACAAATGTTCTCGATGCCCATGATGTTGTTGGGCTGCATGCATTGACTGCCATACCGAGAAGTTGGGTAGGGCTCCGCTCGTAGTAGTAGAGAGATATATCCGGATAAGTAGGAATGGCAGTGCAGTGGGTCCCCATTTGTCAAGGCGAACTGACCATGGTGTGGCTGTGTGGGTGGCATCCGTCCCCTTTGCACGGCTGCAGTAAAAAGAGAAACTGTAGATATTGATGCTTGAATTCTACAACAACAACATACAGCTTGACCTTGTTTTTAGTTCACTTGTGGTGTGTTGTTACCACACAATTTGTTTAGGAAACTACACCAATAGAAATAATGTGATCAATTAGACTAGTATGTCACTTGACACATGCAGAACTTTTAAACTATTACAGTGGCCTTCATGATTTTACTGTTTAAGTGAAACTATTTTAAAGACTAGGCTCTTGATACGCTTACATTAACGTTCTGCACCGTCCACTATACACAAAACAATTAAAGTCAAACCTTATGTTTATGTTAATCGAAACATATACATTGGCAAATGTTTCATTTTGATGTCCTTGTACATTAATTTGTGTTTACATTTCACAACATGAGCCCAGTGAATACATGCACAAAGAAAGGCACGAATGCTAACCCTTAACCTATTTAGCTAGCGACATAGTCAGTTCTGCTGTCTATTGAGAATATGTGAGCGAACTGGGTGCTTGGCGGAACGATTATTCGAATAAATACTATAAAAGCGCAATGGTAATTATTATTTACTTTTCTCCTGAAGATGAGCAATGTCGATTGTGGTCTATCTAGAGACCCTAGCCTAATGTGTGTGTGTGTGTGTGTGTGCGCGTGAGTGTGTGTGTGATTTTGACGCTGCCTCTCCATTCTCCCTCGCCATAACTGCACGGCATATCTGCAGTGAAATTATTAAAAATCAACACGAATGACCACATTTTCGTCGGCGAATAAAAGTGATAATCAATTTAATGTTGCGAACATGTAAAATGCGAAATAGAGGCTGTTCATTATTCGAGCATTAAGGGCGCCGTGATAACGCTCAGTCTCGAGCGCTATAGGCGGATCCTTCGCGTGCTGTGGTCGGGCTGACTGAGAGAGGGGAGTCGGGGACAAAATACAAGGGGGACGTAGATTGCATGCATTTGATACAGCTAAATACAAAAGACAAAGACAGCAGTAAAACAACAAAAATCCCAATACCTTCCCGTCTCATGCCAACTTTGAGGCATTTTTTGAGGCGGCAGTACTGACACTGATTGCGATGGTGCTGGTCAATGGGACAATTCCTGTTGGCACGGCATGTGTAAGTGAGGTTCCTTCGTACGCTCCGTTTGAAAAAGCTTTTACACCCCTCGCAAGTGAACTGGCCATAGTGTTTGCCGCTGGATTTGTCCCCGCAAACCACGCACTCTATGTGCTGTGGCTGCTGCTTTTCCGACTGCGTCGTCTGGTTCGTCGGGGTGGACTGTGTGTTGTTGTTCGGGGGTCCTTGAACGGGTGTCTGAGGGGTCGGAGGGGCAACCTGAGAGGCCGTTAGACCCAGCTGGCCTGGTTGAGGGGTCGGAAGGGATAGTCCTCCTTGGGTTTGCGATGAGAGGGTGCCCTGGGTCTCGGCCACATCGTCCTGGGAGCCTCTCCACACTACCATTGCCATATCTATCAGTCAACGTTAACAAAAACTTTTTGTTCCCCGTTTTTGGTTTCGGAATGTTTTGTTTAAAAAAAACAACAACAGCAACAACAGTAACGAAGCACGGTGCCTTTATCACTTAGCAAGATAAAATAAATAATTCAGGATCGGCGCGGTCGGTTAGAGTCTGAATGTCCGTTCAAAGTTGCGTACCGACGGCAAACAGCAGTCTATTTCTCGACTGAAATAGCGTTACCTGACATGTGGTTAAAACTGAAGCAAAGACGAGCCGAGCCTTGCTCTTAGAGGCCAAGTCCAGGGGCACTTGCAGTCATCCATCCAGTAAACCCATCAAGGATAAAATGGAAAATAAACACGGCGGAAGAAGATATGAACAGAGCAGGACAGATAACTTCGCGCGTGTAGCGACGTTCGCACGCACAGAAACACGCAGCTTTCAACGATACTTGCGAAGCGCGAGAAGTTCCAGCGTGAAGTCTTGAAGAAAAACCAACAACTGGCCAAAAAATATCGCTGCTTCTTCCTTTTCTTCAGATGAGGTAGCGCTAGCAGCCGCGCGCAGTTGCAGCCAATGCTTGAGTCAAATATGAAGTCAACTCTCCGGCAAGCAGGACTGATAATATAACAAAAAGATCACAACCTATAGAACCTCCTTCATGCGCGTAAAAATAATAAGAGAGAGAACAGAGAATCAAAGTGATCAAATATGTTAAAAAGGGGGAGGTTAGGAAGTGACTGCGATTTGTAGGCGCTGGGCTGGCAGAATGCTTTCTCTCTGATCAGCTCACTGAGCTCTCTATATAGTGAACTTTGACACGACTGCTGCAACTTAGCACACGTTACCATGGTGATGAGTTGCCATATATGGAAAGTGACTGTGTTTGACTGGTCAGAGCTCACGGACCTCCCCCTGAACCCCATTGGCTAGTCGGCACTTGTGCTACTTGGTTCTTTGCCAAAGCCAGGAATAAGGGTCGAGGAGCCGCTTGGTCCTAAAGAGAGTAGGACACAGTTCGATGCAAAATCATCGCAATATATGCGTTCAAAATTTAGATTTATTTCAAATAAAATCCACGATTGGAATATCTATTAAAGCCGCTTGCCATACCACAGGGGTCCAAGGCTTTACAAAATCAATATTGTGGCTAATTCAAAATTTATTCTATTTTTTTTTTAATAATATGATATAAGCTTCCTCTTATCCGGCCACTGAAATATATTAAATATCTCCGGGATGATAATACTTCTGTTATGATATTTCACATTTTCAATGTGCATTACATGCATTTGTGTTACATTTATTGTATAATCTGGCCGCGTTTGGTCAGATCCCATTTATCCGCATTAACGCCTCGTTATAAATCATGAAACTGCATGTAATTTATCAAGTCAATAATGCACTGACAAATACATTTAAAACAGAGACAGTCCACGAGGGAACAAGCAATGTACGCGAGATGTAAGTTCGCACAGATAGGATATGCGAAACACTACTTTGTAAGAAACAGACTGAAAAAAAAAACCTAAATGAATTAACAGTCAACAATTGGTGCAAGCTGTAGCCTATTTCTGTGAATATTCTGTTTCATTTTATCTGAATATGAAGACCTCACATATTTAGCTACATGCGTTTATTTTATATATGCTATCAATCCATTAATTAGCCTACTGTCCAAAAGACTAAATATATTGGCGTAATACATGGGCTATTATATTATCTTTAAGTCGTATATGCAAGTTGACTGACTTTACGTGGATATGGTTCCAAAAGAAAAAAAAATCCGACAGAAATATTATGATTATTGACGTTTATATTGTTATCTACACAATTTACAGTGCACTTACGGAAACTAGCATTAATTGTAACATACCCTGTATGCATTCTCATAATGACTACAAGCTAAAAAGAAGCCTAATGAATATTAGTCGTAACTTATCATTATAATGCAATGATGTATAGCCTGCTATGTGCATCACGGCTTCTAATAGCTAAGTTAATAATGCATAAATGTAGCATTCAATGTAGACTATTCTCATACAACAAAAGAAAATGTTAGGATCACGGTGCTTTTAGGCCCTTGACTCATAGGCTACAGATATCTTAGTGGAGTTAATAAAATATCACATAGCTTCCTCTAATTGATAACTGGGTTTAAAAAACAATCAAAACGTAAAAAAAGCATGCAAGCATAAGATAAGAACGCTGCTCGTTGAGAAAGCAGAAGCCCAGAAGTCTTTTGTTAATTGCCATAGATGTTCGCAGGGAGCCTCGGGTGGTCAGATGAGGGGTCTCCCTTTTCGCCCCTCGGGTTAGAAGTCAAAGCACTTTTTTTAAAGCTCGCTTGTTGAAGTCTACTTTCTCTATCATCATGGGTTGTCAGAGTTGGGTCCACTAAAAACCGTACAGTGCTAAATCACTGCATATGCTGCCTCGGAGGAAAAAAGCCGAAGACTGGACGTACAGCAGTATATGGGCGCCCCCTAGCGTTTGGATTATTTCTGCCTGAATCGCTCTTTAAGGTGGAAGAGCCATCTTAAATGGAAACTACATCGGTCGCTCGCCACTCACATACACCAGAGTAACATGCGCCTATTTTAATCTGATTAATGCTTTTGAGATTTCCTTCTAATTGACTTGGACGTTGCAGAGGTGCGTTTGTAAGTGTCTACCGCACATTTTCTCCACAGTGTTGTTCACGCACGGGAGTATCGCAGCGTTTCGGGTAATTTTGTCCAGTTTATTGAAACGATCAAAAGTGAGCACCGTGCCTCATCTCCGACCATTCAAAAGCCAGTATGTGAACAAGACAGCCGAAAGCAATAGGCTACCGCAGAAGCAAATCATAGCGTACCGATGCAAAGTGGATTTTACCCCAAGATCAAGGTGAGTGTTCATATTTTCACACTTTATCTTGTGGACGTCTCGTATTTGCTTATCATTTTCTTTTTCAAAGCAAGAATACGACTAGAAAAGACGCACAGACAGACATGCATGCAATAGTAGGCTACATCAGCACCACTTCTTAAATAGCTGCAAAATTGTCAACAAAGACCAAAAAGACAGAATAATAGCCTAATAATATGTACAAACTTAGCCTATATAGGTAATAAATGGAGACAGAGTTCCGCTCATTGATGCGTTTGCTGTAGACACAATTGTCCATTTGGAAATAATTTTAATGAATATTGCGAATTAATTCACAATACAAGAAGCAGCAGGTTCACTTTAACATATTTCAGTTGATATGTACATGCGGAGTGAGATTTGATTCCCAACAATCAACATACCAAATGCATATGATGTTGATTCTTCTTCCGCGTGATGCATCCTCTCCTAAATGAAAGATATAGGCTTCTCTTTCTGTGCGAATCAACGCTCCACTGACGGATTTGTACAGAAAAAAACCCGGCTCTGTTTATTTGGATGATTACTAAAACTTTATGAGGGAAACTTTAGACAAACTGACATAAAAATGAAACTTTTCTGCGGCGCTTGAATCACATGTCAGTATTTAATACATATCCTAATAGAGTCGTGTTGATGACTTTGAAGATATAGATTTTTTTTGAAAAAAAAAAAAAGACAGAATATGCTCTTGTGCGTCTTTTTCTTTTCCACGGGAGGTAAAAAGCCTCCTTAGTGCAGCTGCTTTGTGTGGGCTGTGTGATAGAGAGAGGGAGGGGGTGAAGTCAGGAGAGACACCTGTCTGTTTATGTGCAAACTAGTAACAGTGATATGCCTTTGTCGTCTTTTCAATGGTTAAGTCCAACGTGAGGACTTTATTAGTTCAATGAATTTCGATAATTGACGCAATAAACTTTTTTTCCTTATGTAAATATTGTTTTAATATGGCATTACGTTCATGAATAGACACACTTATTAGTCTACAAGAATGCACATAAAACATCATATCAATATGGGTTTGATGCTTATACTTAGGCCGCTGGTGTCTGAATAAAAACAAAGCAGCACTTCAGAAAACACTCTGCAGTCGTCTGACATCTTATAAACTGCATTCATGAGTGACGTCAAAATGCTATAGGGTAGACAATTATGGTTCAAGTAAATAAATCCAGTCCATGATCTGTTTTAAGAGTGCGCTTTAATGGTCTATTCTGCTAAGTCAACTATAACTAGGCCATACACAATGGAGAGTCAAGGTTCAGGACTGAATAGCAGCTAATAAATAGAATGTCATACATATACACCTATTGAATAATAATCGATGATAGATAGATAGATAGATAGATAGATAGATATAGATAGATAGATAGATAGATAGATAGATAGATAGATAGATGATAGATAAATGAAAAATGAACGAATTAATGAATAAATGAATGAATGTTCATCTCAGTGATTTAAAGATTATACCAGCATTTGCTATACAACGCATGTTTGCATATAACGCGGTAAAGACACATTGAATAGGGTATTAGCCTATTCAGTTTTAATACGGAGGACTTACATTTGACACCTTGTAACTATCTAATTAAATGACGTACCGTATTACAATCCCCAAAACAAAGTTTTATCCACTAGTTCTTTTTGTTCCACCTTTGAAAGAACACAAAATAAAAGCAAAAGCCACTAGCAGCCGAGTAACCTATAAATGCATCACTTTACGCATCAACATATAGCCTAGCTGAATGTGCTGAAGGAACTTCAACCGTTTGCAAGCAACTTGATGTTGATGACTAAAGTGCAACCAAAGTCGTCCTGGCACATTTATCATTGTAAAACGCACTGCAGAAGAAAGAGTCCTCACACACAGAGCTCAGCAAGCGTCCACACACACAATAGCGCTCCCCCATCGGGACCTCCATCGATTAGGACGAGACACTACACTAAATATTTACTGATCACACACAAATAGCAGGATCTTTAACGATTTTCCATGGCTGGGACGCGAAGAAAGGGGCAAATCACTTTATTATTGTTTGTAAAGTAAAGTACGCACGCTGGGACAGGAGAGAGTAAGATGTGACTGCGGGAAGAGGAGTTATACGCGATTAAATCGATAGACATTGAATAAGCAAAGCCACATACAAACCGCAACAAATCTCTTTTAGACTAGCCTACATTTTACACCTTAAAATAAACATGTATTTGATTTTATGAAATAACATAAAAAATGTTACACCGAACATTATAATACATTTGCATTCTTTTCCCCCAGTTTTTATTTAACCCACAGTGATCATTTTGCTCATATTAAGTCACGGACACGACACGGTAAATCTCCAAAGCGTTGCGAGCGCAGGTTTAGGCGCAGGTGTCTATTGCGCTTTGATGGTTTGGAAGAGGAAAGTTCACCCTAATCTTATCGCTCCCTCCAGCGTATCCTTCAAGCATGAGATAGAGGGAATCTGACCCTCGGGTCACTGAGATCCCGGCCTGATTAACCCTTGCGGACCCAGTACGGAGCAAAGGTTAACCAGGCTAATCAACGTGAGGAGACTGATTAAGGCGGATGATCAGAAGTCAGATATGCATAAATATAATGTACCTTCTGAAATAGCTAATTATTACGGAAAACGTAACACAAAGTAGCCTATAATCGCATCTCACAAATTCATAGGCTACATATGGTAATTGGATGCATCATGCTAATGTCTACAAGATTACAGCAAGTCTTAATAATTTAGTTTTATTATTTTTAATTATTATTATTAATATGATCGCTATTCTGAATACATTGTGCATGCTTGTGTTTGGGTTGTTCTGAATGGGAACCCATTGCACTGCATATTCTGTACGTCTCACTTATGAAGGATTGAAAACCACCGGATCAGAGGCTGCGGTTTAAAACGTGTCCAAACGAGCAAGTAATAGACCTGTCAGCTGGTGTGGTTGCAGTCTATGGCACATCTGTTGTGACGGTGAAGCGTTTTCTGATATTTCGCAGTAATTAGCAATCACAATTCTTTTGGCAAATAGGCCTACATTAGCGATTGCAAATTAGCCGGATTTATTTATTTTATTAGATGTAAAGAAAGCATTATCCACTTATTTTCAGACTGATTGCACTTGTAATACAATGTGTGCATATCTGCATTTTTTGCTCTGAAATTTGTAATAATATTTATGATTATATTAAGCTATTAGTAGGCTAATTTAAACAAGAGGGTAATCAAAAAATATTCTGAACATTTTATTTGTTTTATTTTATTTTAAACAATTTTAGTAGAAGCAACATAGACAGCTCTTTTAATACACCAGGACAAAAAAGACTTTATAAAAAGACTTTTTATAAATATGTTTCTAATATGTGGATGTGGTCTGATATATACAGATTTTTCCTGCAGGCACTAGTTTACTCAGTTCCACCTGTAATTTTACAACTAAAAAGAAGGAAACACACGCCAAATCTGATTATTCTCAATACATTAATCCAAAATTATACTTCACTTTTGAAGTATTTTCTCACGCAATCCTACCATTTTTATTGTTTGTCATTTAAAAAGATCTTAAAAAAAAACCTCCCCTTGAAATATTCTTCCAACTCATTGAAGAAAATCTCATATCGGTTACGGGCAAATTGAATAGGATTATGGTTTTATTCTCTACAGAAGCCTGGCTCTTTGCCCAAATATGGTGTAATTTGTTCAGCATTACCTTTAGTCTTAAAACAACACTATTGCCCTGGGAATTCAGAGGACTTAATGCTTCTTCAAAGGTCAATAAGTTCTCCCTATGTATTTCACTCTTTAAGACCAGAATATGGACCAATTGCCAGAGTCCATAAAAAAGATATTATGGAAGCATATACGCCCATATAGCCTCTTCAAAATGTAACTCTGTGTGAAATCGTTCAATGTCCTTGTATTATTTCTTATAGTACCAGACTGCAGCGGATACTCATATGACTCCGAGTCAGAGATTCCACAGGTACAGTAGCAATATAAAAGAGCCATAATGTAACCATATAGGTAAAGGGTCATACTTTTAGTGTAAAATATAATTCAAAACTAAGTTTTCCTCTCATTGATCTGATATAATGCACTCGCAGTGTGACTTGGGATCATGTGGATTGTTTGCTATATAGCCAATCTTTAAAGGCAGTATGATTATGAATGAAGATTTAAGTGATTATTGCTGTGTATTCCGTTGGGTGGGTTGTTGTATGTATATGACAATGTGCATTAACACAAACATTTAATTGTTGTTACTTTGCACTTTGTTCATATACCAAGAAATATAAATATTTCTCAGAGAGTATTTGGTTTTACAATATCAATATTAAGGCATTATTGGAAGATTCACAGATCTATAATGGCAAATTAAAAAAAATCTCTAAAAAATTTTAATCTCATGGTTAAATTTGACAAATTTTATGTAAAAAAGCTTAATTTAGTGTGAATGTATACATTTAATCACATTATTGACAATTAAATTCTAATAAAAACACCTAGTTGTAATTGTGTGATTGATTCATTCAATAGGTGCAGGTTACCTTCTCCCGGTCTATTTCTGTTTGCCCTAAGGGCCAATCTAAGAGGCCAGCAGATTCATGATAGAGCGCATAGAGTTCGATTCTCCAATGATGGATTACAGTGTCAATTTAAACAGCGAACGCTTAATTTGTTTCAATAATCTCTTCTTAGACTGAATGCCAAACTTCCATTTTCCACATCAAATCAAAGTAAAAAAAAAAACCCTGCGTAATAAAAAAATGCAATGCAAATAATATACTAACGTTTATCCACTGTAAAAAAAAAATGTTGGTTTAACTTAAAAAATGAAGTAACCTGGTTGCCTTCAAATTTTAAGTTCATTGAACTGGAAAAATTGAGTTAAAACAATGGAGATTGATTAAATCACCGGAAACTCAAAATAGTATGTTATCTGAACTACATAAATTATTTAAGTTGATTTGACACAAGAAAAAAATCTTGTGATTACAAATCATTACAGTAAAGCATGTTATTACTATTGTTTATTTTTACATTTCAATTAAATAGTTCCTTTGTTACACTTTACAGTCACTTTACCAACCATAGGCTAAATAAACACAACGAGAGGTGTAGAAATACAAGTAGCCTTACTGTTTATACAATAATATTAATGACTTATGATCAACTGTCCCATAGGTAAAATACGGCATTCTGGTAGACTAGCTGTGCATTGTCTCAGACCACCGCAGGGCCAGAGGACACGGCCACTGTGAACTGAATAAACTAAGAATGCCGAGTGACATCAACACCAAGTGCATGCTGGGAGGAGGAACTTCACACAAAGATTCCACAATGACAAAGCAGGGAAGGTAGGCCTTAATGAATGTGTTTGAGCAACTGGAGCAACTAACCTCTATTCTTTTCTAGGCAAAAGGATCATTGGTCAGCTGACAACCAACTGCTCCAAATCAACTATTGTAATTCTGCACATACTGTTATGATGTATGATTAAACAATGCAACCCAACAAGAAGCAGCATTGTATTTCTCTAAAAAAATTGATGACATTAGAAAAATGTTTAATTATCAACTGTATCAACAAAAGCTCAAGAAAATAAACATGGGTCCTGTTTGCATGTTGTTTGTTATTATTACATAAGAATCTAGCACACATAATCTTCACACGGGTATGTTTTAAGCTACGAGAGATACGTTTCTTATGAATTTGAATATTAAGCTTTAGTGAAAATGCGCATTTGAAAATAACAGTACAGCTCTAAATCTTCATTAAACGCGGAGCTGCGACTGACGTTTTTATTGCAGAAATTACCAAGTTTCCATTTCTTAGCTGTTGTGAATAATTATAGATAGATATTATTTTCCACGTGCACTTTTCTGCATTTACTATACCAGTCTGGATTTAATCACTGGCCACTAGACTAAACCCAAGTTATTAGGGAATATAAATGTTTTTAAAAGTAATCAAAGAAGAAAAGAGATGGAAAAGACAGAAGGAGGGAGAGAGAAAGAGATTCAGAGCGTCTGTAATTGAAAGCAGCTTGTTTTCTAATGTGGACAACTGAGACATGGGGAAAGGGTGCCTAAATTTGCCTTTGCACTTATATCAAAATATATTATGAGAAGTTTTTTTCTTTATATGAACGGTGGAGTAAACTTAGATTTTTTAAAGACTATTGAAGCCTGAAGTCTTCACATGGAAGTCTTTTTTTAGAGAAAGCTTGTGCACAGCCTTACATTTAGGCACATAAGTAATCTTTTGCCAAAACGGAGTCCCACAGTCTCATTATTTGGCCATTAGAGTAAATAATGTGTGCAATGGCACAGTGAACCAAATGACTGGACTGCTAGTGCAACTTTCACAATACAAGAAGACGTTAAAAACAAAAGCAAACAAAAACTGCACGAATTATGTTAATGACATCACATAGGATCATGCCACTCATCTGAGATCATGAAAATAATTTAGTCTTCAAGGTTAAAGAAACAACAGATACAACACGGATCATTCACACTTTTCAACATACAGAAGGGCCAAGAAATGTTTTTCAATTTGGCCATTAAATTACCAAACTAATTTATCCACACACACCAATATGGAATATGGTACACAATAATAAAATTGATATCTAAGTGATAAATGAGTTAAGTCAAAAGTAATCGAATACTAGTCGGAATACAATACCTAAAATGAGTAATCTAGATGATACTACTAACTATAGTTATTAATGTATACTACTAGTACAAACTATTCATCAGCGACAGTGTAAATGTAAAGCGACAGGATTTGCATTGAGTAGTCAGTTTTTGATATTTAGCATTAGCATTTTTATCAGCATTATCTTTAAATATTTCTTAAATAAATAGCATTAGTTTGTGTATGTGTGTGTGTAAACAAACAAAGAAAAATAAAACATTTCCATTCTATATCATCTATAACATGAAAAGCATTACTATAGGAACTGCAGGGGGAGTTTATAAAAAGCTAATGATTGTTCACTTATACATGTGACATGCAAACATGTTGCTACACTCAAATACACAAAAAATCCTGGGTTGTTTTAAACCAACATTGGGTCAAATGTGGACGAACCCAGCCATTGGGTTAATTTTTTTTTTCATTAAAATTTTAACCCAATGTTCGGGTTTGTCCATATTTGAGCTAGAATTGGGTTAAAACAACCTAGCATTTTTTGAGTGTAAATGATTGAAAAAATAACTTAAAATCAAAGGGGAAAATATTTAAGTGTAAGTAAATATTTGAGGTCAAAAAAGGAAACACTGGATTATATGAACAAACAATAATAAACATGATGAGTTTTCCAGGTTTGAAATGTTAGTTTAGACTTTTGTCTCGATCAATAATTAGTGAAGGTCACTGGATATGAATATGATAAAGACAGTGTTTCACAGCAATATATCAGCGTTGTTTATGAACTGGCGTAATTAATCATCTCATACATGATGTAAGTTAAGAGGTAATTTTGTCACCAAATTTAGAAGCATCACAAACGGCCATTCTATGTTGTGACTACAGTCAAAGTTAAAGGGTAACAATTTTTAATATTTTTAGAAAAGAAACTAAAAGAGTAAACAAAAAATAATTCAGTAAATTCAATCAATAAATTATGAATAATTGACTTCTACTGTGTGGATAATATGTAATAATGCAAATCATTAAAAAGTACCCCGCTTATGAGCATTTGAAAATATAATGTGTTTAATGGTTGTACGGTTGGTGGCAAATATTAATAAAGTTTCAATCAATCAATCAATCAGTACTACATTTTTGGAATTCGGATACGTAATCCAGATTACATGTAATCAGTTACTATACCCAGCACTGTATATATTGTTAGTTCATAAAAATATAACTGTTGATTGTTATCTCAGTTAAGTAGAAATAACAGATACAACTGTTTTTTTTTAATAATGTAGTTGTAAATGCTGAGATTAACATTAAGATTAATAAATGCTTCCGAAGTGTTTTTTTTTTTTCATTTTGTTTCATGCTAACTAATGTATTTGATCAAGGTTAACATATGGAAACTTATTGTAGTGTTACTAAACACACTCTCTCTCTCTACACACGCACACACACACACGCACACACACACACACACACACACACACACATATATATATATATATATATATATATATATATATATATATATATATGTACACACACACACACGCAAACAACCCCCACCACCACACACATATATAGAACACACACACATTATAGGCATTATAAATATATACATTATATATATATATATGAAGAGTTCAGACAAAAGCCTCTAAATGCCATTTGAAATTTTCTTTTAAAATGGCCATTTTTATCAAGCTTGTATATTTAAGTTCAGTAATTTCACTTAAATGACAATTAATAGGTAATCTTCATTGCTATTTAAGTGAAATTACTGAACTTAAATATACAAGCTTGATAAAAATGATCATTTTAGAAGAAAATTTCAAATGGCACTTAGAGGCTTTTGCATCTGAACTCTTCATATATACATTATATATACATATATATATATATATATATATGTGTGTGTGTGTGTGTGTGTGTGTGTGTGTGCGTGTACACATGTGTGTGTGGTGGAGGGGGGTGGTGTTTACATGTATTTAGTAACACTTTAATTCATTTCAAATATATATGAAACATTATATTACATTTAATATATATTATATATATATACATACATATATGTGCATGTTATATATATATATATATATATATATATATATATATATATATATATACACGTGTGTGTGTGTGTGTGTGTGTGTGTGGTGGTGGTGGGGGGGGTGTTTATATGTATTTGGTTACACTTTAATTCATTTCAAATATATATGAAATATTCTATTACAACTCTAAAAAAACACATAAGGGAGAAAGCGAATGGATCGAGTGTGAGAAATGAACTAAACCACACACACACACACACACACTGGCAGTTGTAAGGCAGAGAACACTCAACACAAGATTTAATGAGTGCTGAGTTGTTGTGGTATTTGCAACACGGCCAAAAAAGCTCAGCAATGTTCAGGAAGCATGTGAAGTGTCTGCAGTGAAAAAACGTTGTCAAACAAGATTTGGGATCAATTACCCAGACAGAGAGTGTAATGTTTATGCGAGGCCCCTGAAAGAAGCGGCGTCTGGGTAAACTTCAGCTGCGGGCCCTGAAGTACTCATGTAACTGGCTCTTGAAGTTTTCTCTGAGGACGTTTGTTTTGTCACCTCCATTAAGGGCTGTTTAGTCCCAACAACCAAGAGCAACCTCGCTTCCTCTTGCCCTGAAGAAAACAGTAATTTAGTTACACAGTTGGGGAAAAACACACACAAAACACAACGTTATTTCTGAGGTTTGATGACAGAAGTCAGATTCATGAGCTGAGAAATGATTGCGTTTTCATTTTTTGATCTAGCCTACTTTTCTTTTAATAAGTGAAGTGTCTTTAAGGAAAAATAAGGCTAACTTATCACAATAGCTAATTATTAAATAAGCTCAGTTCTCATGACCGAATTTAACACTTCAGTATCAGTGTTTTTATTCTGTGCAGTGGTTAGAGTTTCAACATGAACAAACTTGTTCTAATGTCACTAGGGAGGGAGGGTGATATCTTTATAGAATGGTCCAGGAAATACATTTATTCTGGTGTTTTTAGATATTCTTAATGCATAAGTGTGTAATGATATCAACCACAGTCTTTGACCTTAGTTTAAAAGGTCCAGGAATATGTACACACACACCTTTCAATGCCATAATACATGATGTTTAAACAAATGGTAAGTGCCTGAATCAGGATGAGGAGAAGTGCAATAAACAATTTAATAAATGTTTTCTGCCAGATGTTAAACCTTTTGAGGTTTTTATACGTTGATTACATATACACTTTTCACCTCATCTGAGGAAGTCTTTTCGACAGACCTTAAGAAAAAGAGTTGCGGCTCCGCATATGGTAAGTTGCGAACAAAAGCATCTGCATTCCATTCAGCAAGAGTAAGAGGTGTGAATGTCAGAGAGACAGGGCACTGGGTCAATGCTTACAACATGTCAAGGAAACCCGGTTGTGTTACTGGTTAAAATATTGCACAGAAAAACAAACCTGCTTTTCACAGCTTGAAGAAAAAATAAGCACTCTGCTATTGTTCAGCTAAACGCTTGACAGTCAGCATTGTAGCATTTATCCAGTCGTAATGTAACTGAAGTTACGCCTGTGGCATTATATTTATAAACGCACAGGAATATCAACCATGATTTCCGTGAGATACAATGCACTGCGTCAGTCCACAGACAGCGATAGCGAGCGGTAAATCTTTACAGGGATAAATGATAGCTCTCCAGGCAACAGTTGAATGTTGTAGCACATAATTTAATATATTTCACTTTGGTTTCAGAAAATTAAATCTGTGGTTTACCTCAATGGGCTCTGCAGTGTGGACTTCCTGCACAAAGAGTAACTTTTATGGGTCTTTTAAATGCCTCAATATACTATGGAACTCCGGGATATAAAAAGTTAGTTGCTGATAAAAGGCTTTCTAGGCTAGTGAGTTGCTCAAATGAACTTAAGAACATAATCTTTAACAAAAGGGCATAATGAAACTAGGGGATTATTTGAAATAACATATTACAATATACTGTGCATTAAAGGAGTAGTTCACTTTTTAAAAAACTTTTGCTGATAATTTACTCACCCCCATGTCATCCAAGATGTCCAGGTCTCTTCTTCAGTCGAAAAGAAATTAAGGTTTTTGATGAAAACATTCCAGGATTTTCTCCATATAATGGACTTCAATGGGAACCTAACGGTTTGAGGTCCAAGAGAGAGAGTTTCAGTGCAAACTGCAAACTGTTCAAACGGCTTTAAATGATTCCAGAGAATGAATAAGGGTCTTATCAAGCGAAACGATCGCTCATTAAAAAATAAAAAATAAAGTTGAAGTTTTTTAAGCTCAAATGCTCGCCTTGCTCTGTTCTGTGATGCACATTCATGACTCTCCTGTTCAAACTCGTTTATCAAAATGAACCAACAGGAGAGTCACGAACGCGCATCAGGAAGCATGTATATGTGTAAAAACATACATATATATATATATATATATATATATATATATATATATATATATATATATATATAGTGTCATGAATGTATGTATGTATATATATGTATTGGTCAAAAGTTTAGGGTTCGGTAAGATTTTTTATGTTTTTAAAAGAAGCTCTTCTGCTCACCAAGACTGCAATTTTTTGATAAAAAATACACAAAAAACACAGTAATATTGTGAAATATTATGACAATTTAAAATTACTTTTATGTTAACATATATTAAAATGTTAATATATATTAAAATGTAATTTATTTCGTAATTTTGTTCTATTCATCAAGGATGAGTTACATTGATCAAAAGTTACAGTAAAGACATTTATAATGTTAGAAAAGATTCTAATTAAATAAAAGCTGTTCTTTGAACTTTCTATTCATCAAAGAATCCTGAAATAAAAATGTAAAAAACTGTTTTCAACATGGATAATAATCATACATGTTTTTGGAGCATAAAATCATCATATTAGAGTGATTTGTGAAAGGATCATGTGACACTGAAGACTAGAGTAATGATGCTGAAAATTCAGCTTTTTTTCATAGGAATAAATTACATTTTTAATATATATTAACATAAAAAAGTAATTTTAAATTGTCATAATATTTCACAATATTACTGTGTTTTTTGTGTATTTTTTATCCAAAAAATTGCAGCCTTGGTGAGCAGAAGAGACTTCTTTTAAAAACATAAAAAATCTTACCGACCCTAAACTTTTGACCAGTAGTGTATACACACATACATTCATGACACTATATATATATATATATATATATATATATATGTATATATATATATATATATTATATACAGATTAGTGTCATAAATAAAAAAAAAAAAAAACATTAACTAGGCCTATATTAAACATTTATTTTTTGACAATTTAGTTGAATAATTGAATTTTCCGATGACAGACAAAGCAGAATCCCAGTAAAAGAGATTTATCTCAAAGGTAAAATTATTCTTATAAGCATATGAATGTTTACATAGGCTATTTAATTGCTCAACTTTGATTTGAATAATAGCAACACAATGAATACAAATTGAATGGTTTCACTCAACTAACCTACAGGTTTTAATTTGTGGCATAGCTGAATAATTATTATTATTGAATAATTATTGAATTTTAAAATAACACTAGTAACAACATGCTACTTGGGGCCTTCTGTGCCAATTCTGCCAATTACTTAAAAGTAAAAACTATAAATGCTATGTAACACACAAAACCTTTTTAAATTAACCTCGAAACAGTTTTGGCTGACTAAATCTCACAAATTAAAAGTCAAAAGTGTAGAGATGAGATTCCATGCCATCTGTGGTCAGTAGGGGTGTCATCTTACCCAGAATTACCCCAAGTGAGAGCTCTTTACGTTGTTTATGTTCATTATTACTGTAATGTTATGTGCTTTGAGACATGAGTTTAACGCCATCTCTCATCTCGTGGCACTTTGCAGACTGTGTGTGGCTTTAGAGATGCTCTGAAGGAATGGAGATCTCATGCTTTCAAAGCTAGCCTCTCCGAAAACTGCCTAACCTAGTAAGTGAGTTTGAGGGGATTTAACTCTCCTCTTGAACACCAGTAAATGGTCACAGAGCTGTCTCAAAGACTCCAACAGATCTAACCCCCAAAACAGGGTCCAAGCTTACAAGGAAGATGCCTCAATAAGACCCATAGCACTGTTTAGCAACATTTCAAAATACGTACGTGACCTTAATCTGCGCGGTGCAGCTAGCGCACTGAATCAGCTGGACCATTACATCAAAGTCACCAAAGCTCATTAGACTGGAATGATCAGTTTAGACACTGCAGTCTGACCCAAAACACTCACTGATCGGCGGCACTCATTACTGCTCTTGGGAAGTCCTAACACATCAGGTCATGCACCGGCTAATCTGTCCCTCAGCAAGCCTGACACTTCTACCTGGATCCGTGGACTCCAGGGGACGCACGCGTGAGGGCCCGATTACATACCTTTTGTGTATATTGTGCGGATACAAAAAAAATTATAATCCCTTATGTAACTTATGTCTGAAGCTTTTCCTGTTTCATTCTTTTTTGAGAGAGAGCATTGGATAATTGAGTATAGGTGTTCGTTTGGCCTAGGTCAGTCTAGACTTTTCTTTATGAATGAAACATAAGCAGTGGAAACACTGCTGACATGGGTGCGGCTGCTACACCATGTTTCTCTCCTTTTTCCTTGTTTTTCTCTTTCCCATGTGTAGCATCATGCTACCAAAGCGCTGATAGATTCGTACCATTCCTATATACCCATGTCAGACAATCGCTGAACTGCTCGACCCCCTAACTACACATAAGCCCTGACTTGAATTGCAGGTAGGATTAACACTAATGAAATTTCACTCTACATAATGAACACCTTGGACGTCAGCAATATCTCCTGAGGTAAACAGTGAAATGACCTTATTAGCTGGGTGTGTTTGCATTTTGCATGAATCAGGTCTGTTTATACTTTGTCTAGCTTCCTCGAAATAATGAACTCGGGTGTCAGCGACTATACCTACTTGTGAAGTATAAAAGTTAAATATTGGCTAGTGGGTTGATATTGCACAGATGGCTTACATTCAGGTATCATTATATTTTAATATGATACAGGAAGACTATTAATGCGATTTCAAAATATTTACACTTGTATATCAAAACCCATAAATATATGATAAAACAGGTTATTTCCCCCTCTCATGTCTTAGCATGCAGACTCACACTAAAAAATGTGATAAAACAAGAGGCTGGTGCTAGCATATCTACAACACTATGTAACTTTGTGGCATTGACCTGCAAATGGAAAACATTGTATTGCATTCCATCACAGTGACTCTCTCACATGTAATTACTTCCACATTAGATCCTTCTCTCTCACTCCCTTTCATGAAAGCAGATCCCCTCTGACATCTCTAGGAATACAGCCATGTGTTAGCAATGCACTTATGTTACACTCACATTGCCACAGAATTCCGCTTCACTGCACGTCTCCTCAAAACAATTGTGCGCTGCACTGCCCTTTCCTTATGCCTGTGGAATCGATTTGAGACACGGGAGCCAAACCTTCCAGTGACGATCAGTTCTCATCTTACCTCTGTTTATAGGGGCCCAGGGTGTTCCAGAGAGAAAATGAGGTGGCCACATTACAAACGATTTATGATATAAAAACAATTAGAAGAAAAAGTTATTCAGTAGCGAATTTAGAACCGGCTCTGTTTAAAAAATACTAGAATAAAATGACCCTTCAAAGGGAAAGTTCACTTTTTGAAAGGTTTTAGCTTACCTCAAGGGCATCCAAGATGTAGGTGTCTTTGTTTCCGCAGTATTTTCAATTTTGATATTTTTATTGGGTCCACCTCAAAGAGCATGCACAGACAAGTCCAAATTAAACATGATTTAATGACTCATAAATGTAAGTACGCATTGATGGCCTAAGACACAAAACGAGCGGATTGTGTGAGAAAACGAACAGTATTTATATAGTTTTTACCTCTTGTAATCAGTCACGTCCAAGTACTCTGAGGGTGAGGGCGCTTCGGTCTGCGCAAGCACCGGCAAACGTTGGAAAGCCCCCTGAAGTGATCTCTCACGTGTGTACGTCACTCATTATTTACACAGAGATTTCAGAAGTGTTACCCTTCACTGTGAAGATCTAAACATATTTAGATATACAGGAAATTGCAATGGAAGATGATTTCGATATATCAACAGACAACGTTGATTTTTTTTTTGCAACCGCGCAAGAGATCACTTCCGGCATTTCCGCTGCTTGCAGCAGACCGAAGCGCCCGTGCCTTCAGATCACTTGGACGTGGCTTTGGTTACAAGAGGTAAAAACGATATAAATACTGTTCGTTTTCTCACACAAACTGCTCGTTTCGTGTCTTAGGCCATCAATGTGTACTTACATTTACAAGTCATTAAATCATGTTTAATTTGGACTTCTCTGTGCATGCTCTTTGAGGTGGTGAGCCATAGACCTCCATTATATGACTGACAGACAAGAACGGTTTGACCTAAAAATATCAAAATTGAAACTACTGTGGAAACAAAGACACCTACATCTTGGATGCCCTTGAGGTAAGATAAAACATACCAAAAATTAATTTCAAAGTGAACTATCCCTTCAACACATTCAGTTGACTATAAATAACATTGCACCTACATCTCTACTAACTCTAACTAGAGTGTTAGTAGAGTGTTAGTAGACAGGTAGTGTAAGGGTCAGAATAAGTTGACGTGGTTGCAAAGTTACTTATAGTCAGTTGAATGTCTGTTGGAGGAGCATCACTATAAAGAGTTAGCAGATATAAAGCAGACAGTCTACTAATACTCTAATGAAAGTTAGTTGACATGTAGTTGCAAAGTTCCTTACAGTCAACAGAATGCTCAAAAGGGACCATCAAAATAAAGTGTTACCGTGTGTTCTTTTGCTGAAGGGAATGGGATATCACTCTAAAATAATGTGATATAAGCCACATCCGAAATTGCATACTTCCTCTACTATATAGGAAGTGAAAAAGACCAGCCCGTTCTCATCCCAAGGCGTCATATACTGCTTTTGCCAGTGCGTATACATCCAACGCACATGGTACCCTTTAGCATAAATATGAGACGCAGATATATATGAGCCAGAAGGCGCCTCCTCAGTGGTCTAACCCTAACCCTACCCCAGACCTAAACCTACCCATAAGCCGAAGCGTGTTATATTGATGCTAAAGGGTGCCATGTGCATTATATGTATATGCATTGGCAAAGGCGTCAGTATATGACACCTTGGGATGAGAATGCGTTGAAAAGACACACACTAGGAGCAGTGGGCAGCCATTTTTCTGTAGCATTCCTGTCGAGTATTGAGAATCGAATCCACAACCTTCAGATTAGCCTGACTCTCTAACCATAGGCTATGACTGCCTGCGAATGCCTATGACTGGTCACATGATAATGACATCATGGTGGATGTAGTACGTCTGGATTACATGCATACTATATAGGACATACTTTTTTAGCAGTCGCAAAGTAATTACTCATATAAAGTACCTACTAGCACAAGTGTAGTCCGAATCCCGAATTAAAATCTTTATCAATAGCTTTCAGCACGATGTGTGCGGGTTGACTAACAAACGAACGTCTCTAATGAGCCGTTTAGTGAATTAAAAGCATAAAGCGCATTATGTATTTTGTCAGTAGTAACCTATTTTAATAATATTGATTAATCAAATATGTTCCTTTTTGTTGTATATTAGTTAAGGCTAGAGTACAATAGTTTTTAGACTGTATATGCGCAGCCTAAAAGTGTAAACACCTTTTATAAGAACTGTTTTGATTTTATTTGTGAGTAAAATATCATACAATTTAGCAATGAAATTGCCAGTGTCTTTTTCCAAATATTTTATAATGAAACATTAAATTTGTTAAGAAGAGTCCGAACTGGAGTTGAAATCGTTCATTTCAGCTTGCTTTCTCTTTCATATGAGTCTAAACTGCTTGATAAAGTGTGGTTTTATTTTGCAGATGTCAGCGACATTTCAGACGAAGGCTTAGTGAAACGAGCACAAGATACAGATGGCAGTTCATTATTTAGGCCAACTTCAAACCAAATAAGGCTCTCAAACACTTTAGATTGCTCCAAATGCAAACAAGTGGAGACAGGTGTGAAGAGGCATGAGAAAAACAATAAACCCAGATAAAAATCCCGTTGCCATATAAAAACAGATCATAACTTTTAATGTCTCCCCGCCCTTGCATGGAGAAAGCAGAAGAAATTGAGGCAGGTGAGACTCCTGCTGTGGGTAGGTACAGTGCCAAGACTCCAAGCTCACTTCACCATTATTTCTATGAGGCATATAAAAGTTCTTTATCATGCTGGCAACAAGCTTGCTAAGCTCACTCCCGTACCTTACATCACTTATGAGAGTCTGCTTTGTTTCTCTGTGTCACCTCGCTTTGCAACGTATCTGCGGTTCTGGGCTCTCCAGGGGTCCAGGTTTGTGGTGTTATACAAGACAATGCTTTGTGTACACCATAACGCACGCCTCCTCCTGTTCGACTCAAGGTGAAAATAACAGTACAAGCAGTCAGCCCCATTATTATAATATCAGTTTACATATCCAGGGCACAAAACAGTGAGGGCCATTTCATCAAGCTAATTGCCTGTGTGTAAGAGGGAGCAAACTTTTTCTCTATCTCTCAGTTGTGAAGCCTTTTTTCTTAATCACAAATAGAGCCCCTGTATCCCAGAGGGACTTGCATTATAATTTACAATTGAACCACAGAGCAAAGCTATCAATCTTTCCCAGACAGTTTTTCGTTCTCCCCCATCCCCATTTTTTTCCTTCTCCTCAATATAACTATGTTGAAAGCGTTAATGGATCAAGAAACAAGACGGCACGGCTGAGTTTTTCCACAGAGCCACACTCTGCAATGCCGTGTTTGACAGAGGCAAACCACAAGAGTCAAGGCCTTGGCACTGTTAGCTATGAGCAAAGGCCAAACACTCTGGCCTTCATAAGCTCCTGGCAGCAAAAAGCCCTCGAGTGAAGGACCTCTGGAGCTTAAGAGATCATTCTATGAACTTACATGTCATCCAGACTAACATTTTCTCCAGATGGGGCAAGCGGTGGTAGTTAGCAACTGTGAGTCCGTGTTTAAGTTTCATTTATTCAGCATTGGCTTGTGCACTACAGAAAAAAAAAAAAAAAAAACCCAGCCCATCCCTCAATCACCAACGCTCATATCAAAGACAGAGAGAGAGAGTGAAAGAAGGATTGGACTGAACCCACATTCCTCCATGCCAAGTGTCACCCACTCAGAGACACACCCTGTCCCTCCCCTTTTCTCTACTTGATCCCTGTAATGATGAGTCTTGTCGTTAATGAGTTAATGCGAAAACTCTCAGATGTCATCGGCAAAGATAAGAAGGAAGAAAGCCGTGCATTGTACGCATAATGACAGACTCTCCGACTGCCCCCAAGATGTCACGGGTCAGCCATGTTAAGAATGTGTGCGTCCAATCATCCACTGATTCTTATCTGGCTGGCCTGCAGCTGAACCAAGACATGGGCCCGATCAGGGGCGCTGATGAATGAACAATGGGGCCCGTGGATTGTTCTGCCATCCACATGACAGCTTCTATACCAACACATGATGACATAACCAATCAATATATCAATTATCCAACCACTTATTGGGCCAGATGTATGAAAACACACATTATGAAGCATATTTGGTGCTAAGGTTTGTGGGAACTACATCTAGTGTTTGAAAAGGGATAGGAGGAGCATGACCTTACATTGAACTGTATGAACTGTTGTTACCTCTGTGGCCGCCGTCATCAGGTCACTGTCAGTGTTGGTATGCAGACCACTGGTGCACGCAACACCCATTCTAAAACAATTGTTATGGTTAGATTTGCCTTGTAATAAACTCTATAATAACAATCAATACATATGCTTTTAAATGCTATATCTGCTATACTTTTACTAATATATTAAATGCGTTTTATGAATATGCATGAATGTTTTTTTAATTTAAGATTTTTTTTTATTTTTTTAATAAAAAAATATTTGATTGGAATATATATATATATATATATATATATATATATATATATATATATATATATATATACAAACCAATTCATTCCACAAAAACGATTCAATTCATTGCTAATACATCACTGGTGTTTCAATTCTTGTTTGGATGGTTGCTTTCCATTCAAAATGATGTCACTTCCTGGAAGATGATATCAATAAGAACTGGATTGGATATTACAAAAGACTGGATGGAAAATATAGTTGGAGGTTGGAGACATGGGTAAAACATATACATTTATTACAATTGTTTTGTTTTGTTAAAAAATAAAATAATAAAGAAAGGAAAAATTAGGAAACATCTGGAATATTTCTGAATAAATGGTCAGGTTTTTTTTTTTCAATTACAGTGTAAAACATATTGTTGGTTTAACTTAAAAAAATTAAGTAACCTGGTTGTCTTAAAATTGTAAGTTCATTGAACTGGAAAAATTTAGTTAATACAATGAAGGAGATTGATTTAATCACCAGAAACTCAAAATATAATGTTATCTGAACTACATAAATTATTTAAGTTGATTTGACAAAAGAAAAAAATGTTGTGATTACAAATCATGAAAATATTTTTTTACAGCAAGCAAACTAAAAATATAGTAATAGTGATATTTGTATCAAATATAATAATTTAATTCCATCCAGTAAAAATCACAGAAAGGTGAAAACAACAAAAAGCAGAATAGAAAAGGCAAAATAAAGATAAAAGTATTGAAGACAGGGCTAAATTAGTCAAAAACAATGTTACAGTTTCAATCGTGGTATGTCACTCAATAGAAATGCACATGATGTCATTACTTTAGGGGCGGGGCAATGCGTCATGTGAGGCGACGATTTTAGTTTATGTGCATCTTAACATAATGCCACACGCTGACTAGAACATGAATATTTCACATTTTACCACTAAAGGGACTTTGACTTAGTAAATAATGTGATGCTAGGTGACAAATTATGGCTTTGCGTGGCATAAGCAGACAACCTGAAAAGGTTAAGGGGATGAATTCCAGCTGTCAGTGACATCATAAAACCTGACAAATTGTATTATAACAGTCAGTGAAATCCACACCACCGAGGCGTTCTCTTCAGCGGTCCCAGCGCAGTCTTGTCTCAGATTCAGGTCTCTGGCTCAGCCTGCCAACTTGGACAATAGGGGCCCTGCCAAATCCAGTGGCATTTTGTCTGGTTCTACATTATCTGAAATCAAACGCTCTATTCTGCTCCCACCACTACACATGGAACAATCAGCACTGATGTGGGAATGCCTGTAATTCGCACAATAGGACGTTGACATTTATACCCAGCAGAAGGGGGGAAAAAGGAAATATAAAAGACTGGAGTCCTGGATTCCATTTGTGCATGGCACACAAGACAGAGGGGTGGAGGAGATAATGACACTTTAATACAGGGCTGTTAGGAAAGGTAGCTCTTTATAATGGGAGGTGGAGAGTCATTCACAACGGACACCTGTTTGCCAAGCAACTCAGCGTGTGGACAAATAGAGGACTAGGCGTAGTGGGACTAATAGATTAAATGCGAGCTGTTGGACGTTTTCGATGTGCTAAATCAAGTTGGTTTGATCACTCATTTTCTACTCGCTATAGATAATTGTAGCTTAATGTACTGTATGCGCTTGATGTGTTTGTTGTACAGAGAAATGTCGACTGGATTTGCACCTGTTTACAGAAACATATCCTGCCAGATGTGTATTTCCCATTAATTGTACAAAAAAACTAATATAAAAATACATAAATACTTCTTGTTGTTCTTTATCTGCTTTAACAATAAAGCATACGGACACATGCACAATAACTGCTCGCTATTGCCAGTCATCCACCCGCGTTAGATCACTTCTGTCTTTTATAAATCCTAATACAAGATTAGACCCTTTTGACCTCACAGAAGAGATAAAGACATTAGCTAATATCTTGCCGTTACCGTAATGCTATGTGTAGCGCACACAGAGAGAAATGCAACATCACAATGCACTGATTGGTTTAAATTCTAATAAAAGTGCACGCTTAGTTAAACTGTAGAAATTAAAGGATTAGTTCACTTTTGAAAAAAAACTTTTGCTGATAATTTACTCACCCCATGTCATCCAAGATGTCCATGTCTTTCTTTCTTCAGTCGAAAAAGAATTTAAGGTTTTTGATGAAAACATTCCAGCATTTTTCTCCATATAATGGACTTCAGTGGGAACCAAACGGTTCAAGGTCCAAAAGACATTTTCAGTACAAACTGCAAACTTCAAAGGGCTTTAAATGATTCTAGACGATGAATAAGGGTCTTATCAAACGAAACAATCACTCATTTAATAAATAAATAACTAAGTTTATGTTTTATAAGCTCAAATGCTCGCCTTGCTCTTCTGTTCAAACTTGTTCAACAAAATGAACAAATCTTTTTCCGAGTCATTTGGTTCATTCAACAAACGAAACGAACAAATTGACTCGATAAAAAGATTCGTTTGAGCTTGTAAAACTTAAACTTTAACTTAAACTTATTCATCGTCTTGGAATCGTTTAAAGCCCTTTGAACAGTTTGCACTGAAACTCTCTTTCGGACCCTGAACCGTTTGGTTCCCATTGAAGTGCATTATTTGGAGAAAAATTCTGGAATGTTTTCATCAAAAAGCTTAATTTCTTTTCGACTGAAGAAAGAAAGAGATGGACATCTTGGATGACATAGGGGTGAGTAAATTAGCAGCAACATTTTTTGAAAAGTGAACTACTCCTTTAAATAGCATGCACTGACTTTAAAATGTGATGGCATGATAGTTCAAACTCGAATCTCAAGGCAATTACGTATTTTATGAGGTGGCTAATTCGATACGAATTCATACGACCTCACTCGTACGATTTTTGCTAAATCGCACATATTTTACGAATTGCCCAATTCGATACGAATGACCTAACCCTGAACCTGCCCGTCAGAGTGAGGTCCCAAGAATTCGTATTCGTCGTGAGATAGCGTTGGATAGTTTGATAGTCTTGGAAGCTTACAAAGCACCCTGTTGCTCATAATCTTCTTTTAGCTGATAATGAACATTTATCATTTTAAAACTTCACCCATATTTTAAACAAAACTACTGTCAAAATGCCTGCAAAGTGCACTTTGCAAGACATATATAGACATATTTATAATGCTCTAGCAATGCTGAAAATGCAGGAATACCCCATTAAACCAGGCCTTTGGTGATAAAAGTCTTGAATAACTAACACTACTGCTATGCTACTTCATATCCCCGGCTCAGTATTCTGTATGTAGGGGAGTTTCCTGTAGTCTGCAGGACACTTCAGGTCAATGTGTACAGATTGGTCCTTGTCAGTAAGAGATGACAGGCTCTTTGTTGGGAGTTTTCCTTGGTTGGCAGTGTGGAGTTGGGTTAATTCAGTTGACCCGCGTTTGTTTTCTTTCAGGCTAATGTTCCTAAGAGCTTCAAGCTCCCATCCTGTGATAGCTCTGCAATGCTTTGTGCCTGCAGCCACAGTGGTGTAAGATTTTACCCCTTGAAATTGATGGAAACCCAACACTAAAACAAGACAAGCCTATCAAGATTGTAGTGTCTGTCTTGCTTTACTGACTTTCCAGAAAACTCTTGGTCTTGCGCCAGCACATGGGAACATTGTTCTGTTGTGCATGAGGGTGTTACACTTGAATTCAAAATGCTATGTTTTAAATTCGAGTTTATATCTCTACACTGTTTTATTACATTATGAAAAAGGTCTAAAATAATTTATGCATTAAACATCTACTATTAAATGAATACAGGTACAGCTTTGTGGTGCGTGCTGTTCTCAGTTCTACTCAATTCAACTTTTGCAAAAGCCTTTAAGCATATATTTAACACACCATTACTTTGTCAGTGCACGCCTGTGACAGCTTAAATACAGCCCCGACAGCCATTCTGGACATTGGCTGTAAGAAAATGAGAAGTTTTCATGGAGCAAGACCATAACATGAAAACACATCAACATGAGAACAGCAGGTGACAAGTCATAAAAGTCAGTGAACTGGCTCAAACTTATCACTCAAACGGTTCATATAATCCGTCACCACTTTTTTACCTCTTGAAATGTATGCAAAAAACAACAGAGCATATACTATGGCATATAAGCTACTTCACCAGTCAAAAGTTTGTACACTTAAAGGAGTAGTTCACTTAAAAAAAACAACAACAAAAAACTTTTGCTGATAATTTACTCACCCCATGTCATCCAAGATGTCCATGTCCTTCTTCTTCAGTCAAAAAGAAATGAAGGTTTTTGATGAAAACATTCCAGGATTTTCTCCATATAATGGACTTCAATGGGAACCAATTGGTTCAAGGTCCAAATGAGAGTTTCAGTGCAGCTTCAAAGGGCTTTAAACGATTTAAACGAATTAGGGTCTTATGTAGCGAAATGATTGATCATTTAAAAAATAAATAAAAAAGTTTAAGTTTTATAAGCACAAATGCTCGCGCTTGCTCTGTTCTGTGATGAGCGTTTGTGACTTTCCAGTTTGAACTCGTTTATCAAAATGAACAAATCTTTTTTCGAGTCATGACTCCAAGGGTCCTGAGATAAGACCCTTATTCATCGTCTGGTGTCGTTTAAAGCCCTTTAAAACTGCACTGAAATGGTCTTTTGGACCTTGAACCGTTTGGTTCCCAATGAAGAAAAAAACTGGTTTCCTGAAAAATATGAATAAGTGAATATGAATATATTGAGAATAATTAAAAAAATCTTGAGCACCAAATCATCATATTAGATTGATTTCTAAAGGATCATGTGACAGACACTGAAGACTTGAGTAATGATCTGAAAATTCAGCTTTGCATCACATAAATAAATTATATTTCACAATATTACTGTTTTATTGTATTTTAGGTAAATAAATAAATCCAAAGTAGAACCTTATTCAAGATGAAGGATGCTATCGCCAAAGTTTGATTTATTATTTTATAGTTTTGATGACTTTAATGTTATCCTAAAAAGTGTGTTCAAACTTTTGATTGCTAATATGATTCTCATCAAATCTCAAAATTTATAAGCTTTTTGAATTTATATTAAATATAAAAACTTAAGAGTAGGGCATCCATTGCTATATCTCTTCACAAGGCCTTTTGAACGACCTCCTCTAAATACAACTATAATTCGATTGAAATGAAAGTGCGCACGAGCAGCAGCAACAGGCATCTCGCCGCTCCAGATGTGAAGAGTGTTTTATTAGCAGAGAAAAAGAAGCTGATAGCTGCAGGTGCGAGGGCTGACATAGCAGGGCTGGCTTTGCTCCGTCTTGGCAGAGAAAGGGAGGGGGTTGAAGGGGGATATCCATTGCCTGTGTTTAATCAGGGCCAGTCGGATGGGATGGGATTCATTGCTCTTTGATGGAGAGCACTGTTATGAAGACGGACAGTCACTTTGCTCTCTAGCGAAACCCATCCGTTTAGCCTCAAATTCAGAGAGAGAAAGGCCCATTTGTTATACCACAGGGGAGTGAAGCAGCCAAGGCTTGGCGATGTTGGGTGAGAGGCGGCATGCATTTGCCAAACAATTACAACACTCAGGCATATATTTGGGTGAGGGATAGAAGCGAATAATATTAGAGCTTTACTGCTGGAGGCGAGGTGCGTGCGTGTGCTATCTGAAACAGTGCACATTTATGGCTGAGACTGTTACAAAAGTTCAATCCACCTTATAATTTAGCTGATTTCTTCTTTACAAATAATTTAATTTTGAAATATATTCCAACACAATCAAATACCTAAAAAAAACCTTTAGCTGAACTTAATTCCATATGGAAAGTGGCTTCAACACAATGGAAACATGTTACCAACTCATTACTTTATGTAGAATAAATGAACTAAACTGAAATAAGTAAACAACTATATTTAGACATGTAAAGATAACCAACTGAATCAAGTTATTTTGAATTGAACTGTTAACTGCTAACATTAACTTACTGTTTACATCCATCGCACTTCCCGTAGTAGTAGTTCTTCGGGATTAACACAGACTAAAGACCGCAGTATCTAGCGTCAGTCATTATCTGGGGCTCTTGAGTCAAGGGAGTGAGGTTTACCTGCACAGGTCTTTACTAGCTGGCCTCCGTTACTCAACGTCCTAAATCTCACTCCCATCCGGGTCACGGCACCAGCGTAGCTGGTCCTCTCACACCGCTCCGAATGCAGGATTCAGACCATTGTTATCCGCATGGAAGGCAGGCATGCTACCAAGGGCCCTAAAGAACCAAAACTCAGTTTCATTACATTTGAAACTCTTGGCAGGAGTCGTACACTCTTAAAATGCTGGGTTGTTTTAACCCAACTTTGGGTCAAATATGGACAAACCCGAAACATGGGTTAAAAATGTAACCACAATGGCTCGGGTTTGTTCATATTTGACCCAAAGTTGATTTAAAACAACCCAGCATTTTAGGTGTAGCTATTGTGTGCATTAAAGGATTAGTTCACTTTAAAAAAAAAAAACTTTTGCTGATAATTTACTCAGCCCCATGTCATCCAAGATGTCCACGTCATTCTTTCTTCAGTGGAAAAGAAATTAAGGTTTTTGAATGAAACATTCCAAGGGATTTTCTCCATATAATGGACTTCATTGGGAACCAACGGTTCAAGATCTAAATGAGAGTTTCAGTTCAAACTGTTCAAAGGGTTTAAACAACACCAGATGATGAATAAGGGTCTTCTGTCAGCGAAACGATTGGTCATTTCAAACATAAATAAAAAGAGTTTAAGTTTTATAAGCACAAATGCTCACCTTGCTCTGTTCTGTAATGAGCGTCGTGAATCTCCTGTTCAAACTCGTTCATCAAAATTAACAAATCTTTTTTGTCATAGTGCTCGAAGGGTCCTCGATAAGACCCTACCACATAACTTTGTGATACTGCTTACGAATATTCATTGGAACAATGGTTTCGGGAAACACAGACTCGTTACAACTATGCTGATAACCACAGAACTTACAGAACCATAGTTGGCAAACAATGATGTTTGGGGATGCGGGAAAATTCACATAATGCACGCTGCTATATTATGTGCTTTGTTTTTTTTTTAACATTGAAGCAAGAAATCCTATTTCTAGAAGACCCAAACCAAAATCAAGACTTTGTAAAAGGGCATAACATGGCTTATTTAAGTAAATGAAACAAGCAACAAAACTCATTCAGTTTGCAGTCAATGTAATAATTCGATATGACAAGCAATAATCGGGGGAGACTCTGGTACCTATGGTCAGGTGAGAAGCAACCTAATTAGAAAGTGTTTATTTTTGGGGTTTACTGGCCTTTTAACTCTGAGCTATTGAAATGTCACTCCGAGTGACCCTGCAACAGGGTGAGAAATGTCATTTGTGGACACACAGAGACTATGAGACCCCCAGCTAGGTTATTAGTAATGACAGCTGATTGACAGGACAGAGGAAATACTGCAGCTTCTGAATTAACACCAGCTATGTCTCGTTTAAAATGGGATTATAGGCTTCTAAAGACATGAGTTTTTTAATGGTTTCACTTGGTTGACCCACATCATCGTCATCGCAATTTACCGAGGTAATGCTATCAACTTATTAATGCACTCTTTAGACTATGCCTGCCCTACTCAGCCAACTAACATCATTCTAATCCTGATGGTTGTTCTTCACTAGTACGACAGATTTATTATGAGACTGCATGACTTACTGCTAAAGAATGGGCTTTGCCACTAAGTGGAGACGAGTGTGAGAGGAAGACAAGTGTATCTGAAGTCCTAATTCTTAACTCAATCATCTGCTAGCGATGTGAATTGCATTATGGATCATTCTGACAAGACAGCCCGCCCCAGTCTCGGACATGAATTTCAACAGGGATTCCAATATGCTAAGCAGGAGCATGTCAGAGAAGGTTAATATACATGAGAAAAAAAAGCTCCTTAAAGCTCCTATCTGTCTTGCCTGCCTGAAAGTCTTCAGATATTTCTAATGACCATTGCTAAAATAAAAAATGCAGAAGGAATCAGATTAGTTTAATTTAAATCTGGCAACACACACTGACTTTCCAATGTTTTTTAGAGTCACGAAGTGATTCTGAATGAGGACACATGGACGTACATGCGTGCACAGAATGCTGGGTTCAATGTGAATAATATCCAAATATGTCTGCATGTACCCTCTATGCTGTGTCTGTCAAACTTGGGCTGTGCAAAGATTAAATTGATCTAAATCGACATCCAAAAATAAAAGTTTGTGTTCACAATAATATGTGTGTGTTGCTGTGTATAATTATTTTGTATATTCTGCTACACGCATGCATGTATATATATTAAAGAATTATTTGCATATAAATTATATATATATATATAATATAATATCATATAACTATTTTATATATGGATTACACATTCTGAAGACATCAGGTTTTTTTAAATGGTTTTCACTTGGTATGGCCCACGTCATCGATCATTGCAAATTTTACCGAGATAATGCTATGAACTTATATAATGGGTCTTTGGAGGCTATGCTTTGCAATCGCATCTCTATTTTGTAATGCGATTAAATCACAGTGCCAAAATAAAAGTTGTGTGTTTACATCATATGTGTTGTGCTGTGTATAATTATTTTTGTTATGTATATAAATACATTACGACATGCACACATGTATATATTAAATAATTATTTGCACATCAATACTCTGTGTATATATATATATATATGTGTGTGTGTGTGTGTGTGTGTATATATATATATATATATCAATTACACATTTTCTTTAAATATACACACATGCATGTTGTGTGTATTATATACACAAAGATAATTATGCGAAAGCACACACAAATATATATACATGTGGAACAAAACTTTTATTTTTGGGTGCGAATTCATTATTTCACAATTAATCTTTGCACAGCCCTAATATGGAACAAATCAAAGTTTCTTATGAATGGATCATATCTCACAGCTGTCTTAAAAATTTATATTGCGATTCTTATTTTAACTGTTCAGTTCTGGCATCTTGTCCTGTGTGCCTTTTGTTACTGGCATTATGTTCCATATATTCTACTGTCGTATTTTCAGGGGCTTGAGACCAAACACGCCTCACAATAATAGAACACGAAAACGATCTTACAAAGTATGACTAGCCGTGCTGGATTGCTGATTAAAAGGCTCATGAGGCAGAGAGCCTATCCATATTTGGATATTCAGGGCAGATAGATTAAGCTTACACTGTGCCACTTTTTGCCCCCATCTCTAGTGGTGAAAGTGTGTATGACCCCATCCAGTGTAAGATACTGGTTTCTGTTCCAGTTTCCGGATTGGCCATTCAACTCATAAAGTGGCAATGTAGTTCCAAGTCTGCAACTTGGTTCATCCAGTTTCCTGAACCTGAGACCCACTGTCAATTGAATGAAGTGCTGTCAATAGTAAACTCAAAAGCAAAGCTTTGAAATTAACAACTGTTCCCTTCTTTGGCTAAGGTACTCTTCAAGATGGAGTGGCAACAGCATGGCTGTTCACACATCAAAACGCGCCACCCTCAAGGGATTTTTCAATGTATTCTGTATTTTCTTCACGAGACTTAGACCTGAATTAGCTTACGAACGTAAATATACGTTAATGAGGCACTTTTGCAATCAGCATTTCTGAAAGAACTAAGTGTTCTTTCGGCTGTAATAATGACTAAAAAAGTTAGCACAGTGTAGCTTTTCAGATTTAAATGTGTTATGAGGTGCGTACCTACCAGTAAGAATCCTTCGAGAAAATATTTCAGGGACTGCATTCTCCTGAGGACTTTGATAAGAGCTCTCAGGCTGCTCGGTGTTCTGCCCAACTGGACATTTTCTCCCGAGCCTTTCAGCCTTGTTCCCGACTGCCCTCGATGGGATCGCTTTCATGTTTTGTTTTGAAATTCCTTTTTTTGTTGTTGCTGACTAACACAGCTTGACAGGACAGTGGTGAACCTATATTAAGGAGTGTGGATTCTTTCTTCTGGCCACATGTATAGCACTTAGCACAGCTTTCCCCCTCTGCTTCTGGTTTGTCTTCCTACCCTGTGGCAGCTATCAGGTCTGTGTTGTGTTTAAAGATGGTCTATTCTCAAGCATTGGACCAGCTGATACCAGCCCTTGAGACGGTTCAGTGTGTAGCACTTCCTCCAATATCTATTACAAATTAGTCTCTGATTAAGGGGCCCGAAGCTTGAGCGATTTGAAGCCTTTAAATACTTATCTAAACTGGCCGATAATAAAGAGAAGCATGGACGTTCTACACAAAAACAGAAGAGCATTTAAGAAGCTCCAGTGAACCATTTATCTTCTAATGGAAACCAATAACCCTTAGATTTCTTCTTTGGTTCTTTGGCAGATTTTTTTTTAAAGATTCAATAGACAGTTCTCCACTTACAGTTGTTATGCAAGCTTGAGCCATTTTCTCTCCTTACTCAAGCCAAAGTTGAACTTTGATCTTAAGGAGGTTTCTATAGAAGTATGCCACTTAAGGATAATAACCAAGTGGAATCCTCTAGTTCTTGATAACGCGCGAACAGAGTTGCACGGTTACTGACCTTGGAGAAATTAGCACACGATGAGTCAAATGGCACGGAGGATTTCTAAAGCGCTTTGGAGAACCCGAGCTTTGACAAATTAAATCATTGACAGATTAGTATAGAGCCAATTAAAGCAATTAAATGACCTCCAGAAGATCAGGGTATAAACGAACAAATTCAATTCCACCCCTTTATGGGAACATTTTGATTAGCTCTTGAGGATTTTAAATTAATCCATGGAGAGAAGTGCACTTTACAATATTAAAACTTATTAGTTAAATGGCAGTGTTACAAGCTGTTACTTTGATAATATCAGGATTTCTCAACAATACACATAGCACCACATCTTCAGAGTAATTGATGGAGAAAGGTCAACGAACTTTTTTTGAGAAGGTATATATTTTACAGGAGATTAAACAAGGGTAAATATTCTGTTACACCAAACAGCAAGACTCAACATATTTTAACTATTTATTTATATGGAAACACATTTTCTTTGATGCTTATGATTCTCCCACTCTGGGACCACCTAAAAAATAATGAGATTCTTTGGTGAAAGAAATTGTATGTGTCCTGCCACTCAGCAAAAAAGCCTTGAGAGTAGCCTTTGAAATATCCACATTCATTAGTAAAGAGATTTTGTTCATTCTGGGGATAACACTATACACTGGAAATGTTTGACAGCTCATACAATTTGAATGAATGCACCAGATAACAAATTTATTTAGAACTATAAAGTGAATATTGTCTACACTTCACAAATTAGCAAAATTTAATTTAATTTATTTCCAAACAAGAGGTTCAAAAGTGTACTTCAAATAATTTTTTTTAAATATCCACAACAGCAGTGTTTTTTTTCCCCCAAAGTCAAACTGTTGGTACTGTGAATAGCATGAATACATGGGAAAGCTTATGGATTTATGAGTTTTGAGGAGAAGATACAAGTACTTGAACAAAAGCCGATTTCATCTTCTTCTGCTTTTGTTGTGGAATGCACACACACACACACCCACACACACACACACACACACACACACACACACACACACACACACACACACACACACACACACACACACACACACACACACACACACACACACACACACACACACACACACACACACACACACACACACACACACACACACACACACACACACACACACACACACACACACACACACACACACACACACACACACACACACACACACACACACACACACACACACACACACACACACACACACACACACACACACACACACACACACACACACACACACACACACACACACACACACACACACACACACACACACACACACAAAGACTTAGCATGCAGGCAGGCTGATAGTATAGCTGTGCAGTTTCGCTAAGGTACTTCAGCCCTGGGCTGGAAATGACCTTGAACTAAAACATTTTTTTTCCTTTACCTTCTTCTTCGTTCTATATATTTCTCACCCCCCCCCCTCCTTCCTTCCTCTCTCGCTCTAACCTGCGCTGTACATAAACAAGCAACCACAGTAAGTATCATGAATGCTAATAGCTGTTGACAGTGTGTTTTACTGTTCTCACAGTGTGTGTGTCGAGAAGCTGATACATCACAGCTCAAAGGCTGTTATCCTATAACGTTAATATTGTGTTTTATCACCAACAAAACCTGCAATCGACAAGCATGCTTTTGTGCACACATGGCCTCTAACCAACAAGCTGTGGCTTAATAGTACCTGACCTGCTTATCGATTAGCAGGTAACCATAATAGGTGTTACTTAAATGACCTCTGCAAATGTGCGCAAGCCCTTTACCCATGAATGTCAACACAGGCCTGATTCTTCTACTTTTCTTTTTCTCTCATGACCCAGCTGTGGTCTTGACCTAGCAGTATTTTTTTTATTCTATTTATTTTTCCAAGAGACAACACAATGTATTTTTGAAATTCAGTGTAAGGGTAAGGACTGCTGAATAAAAAAAATGGTAAATGACTTGGACCACCAGAATGAGAAAAAAACAACAAAGATCTCATTAAACATGGTAATGCCGATGTGAATTGAATTTGAAATGATCAAATGCAAACTGAATAAATGAATAAGGAATGCATAAATGTAAATATTTAAAATTTTACAAGAAAAAAAAAACAATAATCGCACAAATCTTAAAGTATCTTGACTGAGAAGTTTAAAATATGAACAAATAAAATAGAGACCGATTTAATTTTATAGCTCTATAGTCTTCCTGTATGTTCAAAAGTAAAGTATTTATTAGCACATTTGTTTCTTTTTGGATACTATGAGAAAGACTGGGATTAGTCAGCATTTTTATATTTACCTGGCATGTAAAGGCTACGGAAATACAGTAAAACTATTAAATATCTAAAATGTTATAATTTAAATCTAAATTTGCTCTATTATTTTGCTGATAAGCAAAGTTGATTCTAGCCTAGTTGGTTCCAGTGTTTTCAAACTTGTTGATATGCAGATTTGCTACTAGAGAAACATTTCTGAAATATTGAAATATTATTACAGCTTACTATTTTATCTAACCTTTGATTCACTTTTTACAGGTCTAATAAAATTGACTAAAGAAAACTTTTAAACTTGGAAATATTCTTTTTAAGGTGTATTATTAATAATGAAATAATCATGCATATCAATAAATATCCAATATGTATAATTTAGAAAGTTTGTTATCAATTTGAGAAATTCAGCAAAAAATGTAGTACAACATTTTTTACCAGACGCAGTCTAATTTACAATTCGTCATATAACTCGCGTTTCAGCGATCTTTGGCATTACGTCAATGTATACAACTTTTAGGTTCCCTTTAAACGTTGGTAGATGGCGTATGGGTGCTGCTATACAACCTGAACCTGAACTTCCTGGATTACATTTCGTCACTCTAATTGACGTTGAAGTGAGGCCGTCAGTCTATGACGAACCCGGGTGATAAGTGTACACGGAACATTTGGGGCCTAAAGTTATCGTATCTGACGAAGATGAGGTAGAGCGTACAAAGCGTGGAGTTATATGACGATCAGATGGGACTGGTTATTTGCAATACATTGATTGAACAAGTTGACTGATACCTTTCTAAAAATGCATTGTTCAAATGTTCCCGGTGTGAGCATTGGAGTTGATTCAGCGCACCGAACACCTCTTATTAAAGCACCGCCTTTAAAAACCTTACCTTATTTTCCAGATGTGTTTCCTACTATTCTTTAGCCGCCTGCCCCAAAATGATAACTCGCCCTTTGTTCTCTTTAGCTGGAGCTGGATAATATATGGCTGTATAAAGCATCCTGAAGTACATAGTTATATTTGCTAATCCTAGAAAGACAGCTCAGGTGTAGCAATGGCAGCAGGGCAGAATTACTAAAATGTGAGTTATTTTTCGCCAAACGCAGCGTGATCGATCACACCTGACCTCACCCACCAGCATCCATTCTCAGCAGCCTCCGACCCACAAGTGTGGACTGGTAAAATGGGAGAGCAGGGTGGGGTGGTACAGCAGATCTGGGGGCTCTGTTTTCACATGTGTGTATATATATATGGGGCAGAGACAGAAGAGATGGGTTCAGAAACAGTGGAGAGCCGCAGTTGATTGCTTGCTCGCACTGCCTGTTGTGGAGTGGAGAAGCCGTGAGCGACTATAAAATTGTAAGCAGTCTTTAAGACTTGGACGTTTGGTTTGGGACACCGTAAATATTGGGAGGCCTATCATCGTGTGATGCTCTCATGCAGCTCTGTCAGGGGAGGACTAAGACCTGCATGTTCTGTTTAGGCACAGCCGCGCTGCCTCCTGCCAAGTCAGCCTCCTCTTACTCCCAGCAGACGTAATCCTTGTTAACAGAGAGAGCAGGGTGTGGTTCTCTTGGCAGTGGCTTTGTTTTCATGCTGTTGTTGGGACAGCTTGGACGCTGCAGTGAGCTCGCAGGACTAAGCACACCAGCACCAGTGGCACGAGTTTAATGGCCCGACTCTCCTCAGAGGAGAACAAACCTCTCTCACCGCCACTGCCTCATTTTGACCCTGGCAGACAGCACACAGGGTCTACAGAGATGTGGTGTGTGGCAGGGTCAGCAACAAGTATCTAACACTACAGACGTTAGAGCAGGGCAGGGAGTCCCCTGGCCTTCCTGGGGAGAGGAGGGAGGGAAGAGGACGGAGGTGGAGATGAGCAAGCACAGGCAACACAGAGGCAAAGGCAGATGTGTGCAAAGAGGATGGATGAGAGATCAATCACAGGCTGTCAGGAGCAAGAGCATTTCTCATTTCCTGAATGGGAACTGCACTGGCAGTAGGTAGAGAACCTCTTCAGCGGTCCAGAACATCAATAATTCACACGCAGATGCAAAGGGTTCACACATTTGATTACATAATTACAATTTAGCAAAAAAACAAGTGTTGTAATTCTAGAAGCATATTTTTAAATCTTTAAAGAAGTTCCTAAATGAAGTAATTTAACAAATAATACATTCCAATGGGGTTAACAAGACACGCAAAGCTAATTTGCTCACTGGAAATGGGCACATTTACTCAGAGCCTTACATTATTACAACAAAATGTGGTGAATGAAATACTGGACTATCTTCGCGCTACAGAAAAAAAACAGCCCACACTTTTAAAGTGATATTAGAAGTTAGAAGAGACACGCAACACAATATAAGAGTCTGGGGGTGACAATTGGGTAAGTGTAATCATAGTTTATAGTTGACAGGCCGTCTAATTGTTATCATACCCTATGTTACATTGGACTCGTTAAATGTAATATAAAAGGACCAAAATACCCTTTTAAGGAAGTTGAGTAGTCTCATCAGATTGTCGTTGATACCTGACTTCAAAGGATCAAACACAGTCTGGATTATAGACAATTTGGGATTCTGCACTGCTAAACATGAGAACATTACTTCTGGTGTGATGGAGACATGTGATTTATGATTTATTTACAAAAAAGTATGCAAATATTATAAAGAGCGATAAAATGTTAAGAGGTTTAAACAGTACCAATTCTAATTAGTACAGTGGATCGCAGCAGAGAAATGTAACAGAGGCAGAGAATAGATGCACATGCAGAATTCAAATACTGTTGGATTTGTTTAGTGTATACAATTAAATTTACAAAATCGTATTAAAATTATTTTTGGTGATCATGACAATTCAGAATCAAATGATAAAGAAGACACAGCAGGCAGCCATATGTTGCTGTATAAATACAAAAACAAACACATTTTAAACTAAATTAGGGATATTCAAATAATCAAATTAAGTTGACATGCAAAATTGGAGGTTGTGTTCAATAATATATGTGGGTGCACTGTGTATAAACTATTGTATATATCTAAAATACGCACACATGCTTGTATGTGTTCAATATTTCTTATTATATATCTATATCAAATTTATATGTATAATTAAATTATATATAAATATGAATATTTTATATATAAATAATATTTTTTCTTTAAAATATACATATACATGTGTGTGTATTTATATATATATATATATATTAGAAAAATAATTATAGCCACATATATTATGTACAAACACAAACTTTATTTGGATACGATTAATTGGACAAACGATGAATTTAACAACCCTGAGTTAAATGCTACTTTATTTGAAACAGGATTATTTCTGCAGAGCACACAGATTAAAAAACACAGGTATTTTAATATAAGGAATTTTGACTTAAATGCACTAGCAAAACTGACAAGTGAAAAAAAGAGAGTTAAGTTGATACACAAATCTTTAAAAAACAAGTATCAAACAATATCTTATTAGGTGCTGCTTTACTGAAACAGAGAAGGACAAAATTGTCATTAGGCCTGCATGCTAAATATTGAAGCATAGTGATTTTAAAAGCATGTTTACCAATTAATGCTAAATACATAATGAGCTCAAATAGCCAACATCATTTGCCGTATTGCAGACGTCCAAGTGCTTCCTCACTTTCTTTTCCTTTCATGAGCATGGAAAAGTAAAGCCGTATGCTTTTAGCTCGCTGTGTGGGAATCATATATTGACCCCAAAGTGTTGGGCGAAACAGTTTAGCAACATCAATGATAACATGGCTTTGCCAACCTCTTCCATGATGTGGGAGCATAGTGAAGCTAAGGATAGGTATTGGAGTGTGATGATAAATGATGGTGGTATTGGTTGGTGTTATTGGTTGGTGGTGTGGTGGTCTGGTAGTAGTGCTGGTGGTGGTGGTAGTGGTGGTGGTGGTGGTGGTGGTGGTGTATTGGTGTAGTGGTGGTGGTGGTGGTGGTATTGGTAGTTGGTGGTGGTAGTGGTGGTATTGGTATTGGTGGTGGTGGTGGTGTTGGTGGTGGTGGTGGTGGTGGTGGTGGTGGTGGTGGTGGTGGTGGTGGTGGTGGTATTGGTGGTGGTGGTAGTGTGGTGGTGGTGTTGGTGGTATATTGTATTATTTATGATATGTAATTGGTAATTTGGTAGTAGTAATATGGT
>JAQIUQ010005348.1:0-18628 GCA_030378365.1 Hybognathus amarus
CATCTACAATATGTCTCAAATGGAGAAAAAAGCCATACAAAAGGCGAACTGACATTCAAGTTTAATCTCGAAAATGTTCCCAAAACAAGCCTACATCAAATATAATTAACATTTGAAAACGTCAGCCCACAAGGACCTGTGTTCATATGTGACATCAACTGGCATTTCTGTTATTTTTATCCTTAAGTTTACAGCGGAGATGATTTGAAGCATCCAGGGGTTAATCACTTCCCTCAGGGCCGACTCGGAGCACTGTAGGCCTCTCACCCACCAAATCACCATAGACATGACCCGGTGACTCGGCTGGTTTTGTCAAAGACACAACATGCTGGATGTCCTCCAATGTAACAAACACATTCTGCATAGTTTCCACTGCCCTGTCCCCTTCACACACGCGCTCACACTTCATTCACATGTTTAAGGGATACACAAAGCCCCTCCGGACACACTGTGTCTTTCTTTCAAAGGTGACAGACTACGAGTCTGCATGAGGACTTCGACAGGAAGCTAGCGGAAGATGGTTGGTATTGGCGGATCAGAGCATTAGGCAATCCTGAAAGGGTCCCTATTATGGCATTTAAAATGTTCCTAATATTGTTCCTGGGAGTCCCCAACAACAGTTTTACAAGCATGCAATGACAAAAAACCCTTGTTGTCTTATATATGCATTTATTTTTACCTGATTTGCTCACCGACTCCCATATGAATCGTTTCAGCGAGTCCTTTTTCCAAAACCCGCCTTTGCGTGACGCTAATCTGCGGTGATTGGTCAGATGACCTAGCCAAATTGTGATTGGTATTCTCTGTGCAGAGTATGTCGGAATAAACTCAGTACTGATCCTTCCTTCAGTATCAGCCGGCTCGCGAATCCAGTACTTTATAGCATTTGAGGTTAGTGAAGCAATCATCTTCAAAATGACGCGAACACAGAACAAGGTTTGGGCTATACTTGTGTGATTATACTTGTATTATATGAACTGTAGCCACTTAGTCTTCAATGCTCCTCTCCTGGCAGATGAAAAAAGTTCGCTTTTGCATCGCACTTGCAAAACACAGCGTCTCGTCGACATGATTGTTTTCCAGTTTTCCCTGGCGTCTCAGAGCGCAATAAGTGGGCGTTTCTTATTCAAATAACTTTGTCAAGTTGACGTCAGCTAGACAAAGGAAAAGCATCGATTCGATGAACGATTCATATCAGAGACTCAGAGTCGACTCTTACTTTTGAGAGACAATAACTTTGTATACGTGAACTTTCATTTTAAAACTTTGCAGGATGTTTTCGTTCACTTAGATCTATGTTACACACTTACATGAAGGGCAATTTTCAAAACTCCATAAATAGGTACCCTTTAAAAATATTTTGGTTTGCAGTAACAGCAAAACATTTTTAAAAAGGGTCGGTAGTAGGTTGATATTTTTTTTTCAAGATTCAATGTAAAAAAAAGTACAATTTTGGTCATGGTGATTATGAATTTTAAAAAAATTGCATATTTGACGTCACTGACTGGGTCTTCAAACCGTGCATCCACTGCTAGGAGTTAATTTAACCTACAAATCAGAGACCGGTTACGTTTTAGGCCAGTCACTTGTGTGAAAAAATTTGAAAATAATTTTCACTGAAACGATTATGTCTAAAGAAAATTCATTTTCGATTTTGTTTTTTTATATACATGAGATATAAGCAAAACAAAGTACAAACACATGGTCATACAAAGATACAAATTAGCCTGTATACACAGTGCTTTAATTTCGGGAAGGTCTAAAATTACCTTTCAGTTAATGTGTGTTCTGACTGTATCATAGTCCAGATTAATGCTTATTAAAGTTTAAGCTTATTCATGCAAGAGCTGTGAGTGATTTTTCTCTGTCTTTTGTTGTTTGATTTGCATTGCTCAATCGATCACATGTTTCTATTAGACGACTGCCCTTTTAAGATTGAGTGCAGGTCTAATGACTGATCATTTTCTTCCTAGACTTTCAATCCATTTAAGACATAAACTGTGTTTTAAGTGTATCTCAGAGCTGAGTCATTTTTATATTTTATGTATATTTGATAGTAGATGCGCACATGAAGCCCAAAATGAGGCTATAGCTTACTTTTCTACGTCTCGTTGCGGTGCATTTCGAAGCGCGCGTCGCCTCGTGAACAGCGTCTCTTGCGCAGACTTTTGTGCTTTTAATAGCTCTTTTAATGATTAAACGCGTCCGCAGTTTAGCAACAGTACAGACTGTATTTTACAACAATCACCTATCGTGCTGATTCTGACGGATCGTTTGGGTTTTAAGAGTAATTGACAGCGCAACACTGTGAAGGGAAGGAAGTTGCGCTGAGACAGAATGCGCCTGTAATATAATGGTTTCATCTGAAATTCTTCTTTTTATAGTCTTTAAAAGCGGAAATCTAAAATAAAATTAGAATAATATCCCAGATCTAAAGTGTAACCACGTTTGAATGTTTAGTTCTGTCCTCATTGTCACTCATTAAAGCAGGGCTGTTGTGCGCGCTGTGGCTCCGGGTGAGAGATCGCTCTCTCTCTCTCTCTCTCTCTCTATCTGGACTGCCGCGAATAACAAAATTGCATCACATACAAATTGTTTAATATTATTATATATAGAAATGGTTGAAATTCAGCCCCAGGGCCCGTCTAATACCGGGTTTACCAAGCGCAAACACTGAATGAAACGAAGCGAACGTACAAGCCATATAGTGTGACGCGCGTAAATAAATGGTGTGAACATAATCGTACGCCGCTCTCTGACGCAAAAATTGGCATTTATAAAAAGCAAACTTGAACGGCAAAATGTGCGGTCCTTCACGCAAGCTCCGACCAGGCTTACACACAAAAACAGGTGAAATGAGAAGAATGGAGAAAAAACATGTGAAAGTGTGTGAAACTGTAGACCGTTGTGTAAAATAAATGGCAATACTGCCTCTCATAAATAACACGAAGACTTCACAAAGCAAGTCTTACAATTAACAGCCTACACGAACACCCGTTTGATCGAATCTGCAACAGAAATGGGTAGGATGTGCGTGCGCACAGTTTTATAAATCTTAATATTTATGTTTTATCCGTACGCCACTTCCGGCGCAAACCCTATGCAAAGTTTTATAAATGAGGCCCCAGAGATTTGTAAAAGAACTTAAAGACTTTCAGAAAATAATCAATTAAAATAAGTTAGCAATTTTATTTTATTTTAAAGATAATTTGCTAATATAGCACAAAACTTTGCCATGTTTATAATAGTGGTGCACGATATATCGGCCGCCGATATAACATCGGCCGATTTGGTAAATTTTTTATACATCGGTATCGTTCCGATGTCAAAATAGGGCCGATGTGAACAGGCCGATGATCATTCCTGTGTATTTGACGTGCGTGTAGATTTGAGCGTGGGGGCTGGGATGTTTGTTTTTACACGAACGTGCGCAAGTCCGTTTAAAACGTCAAGCGCCTGAAGACTGGAACTGGCGCACTGTTTTCTGTCAGCCTAATGCGTATTTTTGTCCCGCCAAAGCCATATTTGACCGGTAAGTGATATAGATGAGTGACTGCTTCGCTTGTTTAACTGAGGGAACGAGAGGGAGTGAAAGCACCGGTTCGCGCGCTGTCGTCTTCAATCGGCTTCTCTCCCTCACTTCGCGCATGTTTATGAATTGAGTTGACTGAATATCTTTGAGAATACACGATGGTAAAAGGTTTTTTTTTCTGAACTACTGGTTGTGAATTGTGCTAAAATAGCATTGCCTTATCTTCTCTGAAAAGCTTTCCATACATCAGATCAGATGACAAACCACACTTTCAATAAACCAAAAAAAATCTACCTGGTGATGAAATGTTTTCCGTGTCAAGAACTATAAAAAATAGGTTGAGACAAATCTTGTGTCGATGTCCTAAACTGCCTGGATAATCACACAACATGTGCCGTGCTTCGTTAATGACACATCCAATTCGCGAACTAATGACTCATTTGAACCGATTCACTTTAATGAATGGTTAAAACAACTGATCTGTCCTTCAATGAACTCAAGAGACATAAATCGGAAACACTTTACAATAAGGTTCCATTTCTTAAAGTGTACATTTATTAACATTCTATTAATATTAGTTTAATTAAATATTATAATATATTAAATATATATTTAATATTATTTAATATTAGATTTACTCCATGATAAAACCACCCCAGCCCAGTCATTCTAGAATGATTCATTCTTTCCAAATAGAGATATTCAAGTAATCTGGTGAAATTGTTTATCACAAATCACAATATATATCACAGAAAAATAAAATATCACAAAATGTAATTTTTTACCAATTTCGTGCAGCCCTAATCCTCGCTATGTGTTTCTATACAGAGATATCGACATCGGTAAATATCAGTATCGGCAATAACAGCAATATTAATATCGGTTATCGGCCACAAATTTTCACATCGGTACATCACTGAGTTTATAACCTTATGTAAAGAAGTATTTTCTCCAACAAGAGAACAACATTTAATCACATGTAAATGGTGCCTAAAAGGATTTGAGCTTGTCGACTTTTGACCAGAGGAAGTTGAAAACTCATTTGACTGGATTGCTTTCGTAGTGGAAACACTCATGTTGTCAAATGCGTTCGAGCAGCCTGAAAAGACCGCCTCTGCAGCTATTGACCCAATATGTAAAAATTATGGGAAGCACGCCGGCCAGACAGATATTAAACTCGATAAAGATCTAAGTTTGGTTTGAAGATCTAAAATAAAGATTTAAAATAAAGATCTAAGTTCGGTTTGAAGTACCATGATTTCGTGTTTCTAACATGCACTCAGCAGCATTCGCTGTGGTCTGGCGGCTATCAATGTAAACAAAAGTTTTCTGCATGTTTTACGACATCTTCCTTCGCACTCATATGCAAATGAATTGAGCATCCCCTTGAAAAATATTATGATAAAAGTGGTCCAAAGTAGACAAAAGAGACCGATTAAAACACCAGGTGTACACGGGTATGAGTCTCCCACGTCTACTTGTGATTCGATTTTAACCAAAACGCATCTTAATGCAAGGTGGAAACAGGGCCCTAGGAACAAAATGGGTGAGGGCCAGCCAAAAGAGGCATTCTCATGATAACAGTAAAGGAAAAAAAAAGTGACATTAGGCTATGATTAATGCATTGAGAAAATGCACAAATGAACAAAAACATTTTTTTTCTTTTCAAAAAGGATGGAAGGAACAAACTCCATTTGGTAGAATTACCCATTATGGCTATACAATTATATCAGAGGCTTCAAGAGAACTGGCTTAGTTTGGCATCTTGTAACTGAAACAGAAAGAAAGTGATGTAATTATAAAGTTTTTAGCCATTCCTCTCTCTCTTTCTCAAACAGATGTTCTCTCCTGCCGATTGTTCCCATGCGGCTCTGCTATCCTGTTCTCTCAGAATGGAAAGCCTGTTTCACTAAACACTGTAAAAACAGTGAAGAAATCTATATGACATCAAAGCTCATAGGCACTCAAGTTTAGACAGTGACTGTAAATCATACGCAATGCCATCCTCACTTTATGAGCTCCTGTGCATAATACATATTTCAGTATTTTTGTCAACCATAAACAGGAGTACAAGGCTCAGCTGAAGGTCTAGGTTACTTCATAGCCTGGTTATTTTAAATATCAAAGTAAGCTGCTCAAGTTTCAAAAAGTTCAAAAGTTTAGGTTAACATCATGCAATTACCAAAGCGACTTGCAATTGCTATATATGTCAGAGGTCGCACGCCTCTGAAGCAACTAGGGGTTAATGGTTTTTCTCAGGGACACATTGGTGTCTCACAGTGGATTCTAACCTGGGTCTCTCACACCAAAGGCATGCGTCTTATCCACTGCGCCATCACCACCCCAGACCTGCAAACTCCACAGAGTAAAAAAGGTGAATGTCACGGAGGTTGAGAGGCGTGGCCCCAGCTCATTTTTTTGTGATTTAATATAATACCCTTATAGGAAAATTATGGGGAATAGACCACTTAAAACATGTTTCTGCTGTTGTTTTTTTAAATACAACCACTACTTATTAAAAGAACTGTAACGTTACATATGTGACATTGGGCGTTTGTGTTAAATTTTTACGTTACATACGTCACATATGGGGTGTAACGGTACATGTATTTAGTATTGAACCGTTTCGGTTCAAGGCTTCCGGTTTCGGCTGCATACAAACCGAATCGGTTGCTTGGACCATTTTTCCTGCTGGCAAAAATCGTGCTGGCACCGCCGACACAACATTGCGCAACATCAAATGGCAAGCGTAATGAAAGCAGAAACAACACTGCGCTACTCGTTATGTGCTTCACGGATTGTTTATCAGTTTCGGACCAGCAACATCTGTGCAGCGCGAGCCGATCTCGATCAAGCAACACTGTTACCACACAGCGATCCGGTCAAGAAAACATTTGAATTTCGAGGTAATAACATCGCTGCAGAGATCTAGTGAGATGCATTCTAGGGCTGAACGATTAATTGCATTTGCGATAAAATCGCGATATGATGAAACGCGATTTTGTAAATCGCAAGAGCTGCGATTACACTGGTCACGTGACACGCCAGAGAAAAGCAGTCTGCAAGATCAAGCATCAACTTGCCACGCTACGCGGTCTGGCGTTCAGAAAAGAACAGTTTATTTAATTAAACAATCATGGATCTATTCAAAAAATTTCAGAATCGAGACTGAGCTTCAGTTTTTAAAACATAACGTTATGCGTGAGGCTGCGTGTGCTTTAGAAACGAACCGTGTTCTGCTTGCTTCTATTCTCTCTCTCTTCCTCACCACACACACACACACACGGACACCGCTCGAACCTTCTGAAACATAGTAACGTTATTTCATAAAGTTCGGGATTGAACCGAATTACAAGGACATTCGCGGGCTTCATTGAACAGGTTTTGCCGCTTTGCTTGATGTTATAACGTTACTCTTGCAGTGCGCGTCCTCTCCGCGGAATTTTCCTTACAAATGCTTCACAGAGGCATTATTTGTCTTTTGAAAATGGAATGCAGTTGGCTTATAAATTAAAACTATGAAAATCACAGAGAAGGCTGCTTTCATTTTAAAATACTAACGCGGGCTTTGTGAAGAGCGCTCGTGCATGCGGCTGTGTGCGACTCATTGGTTAAATGTACATGTGTCAAAATGTCTTTTTGACGTGAAATTAATGTAAACACGGTCAGTTATATGTTAAACCAACAGGACAAACCACATTTACAATTTCAAAAGAGATATGTGCAAGTGTGAATGCAGCTTATCGTATCTACTGAGGGGGAAATCACTCCAGCTCTTGAATGAAAAACATTCAGACAGCCTACTTTTAAATACTGAGAGACCACTCTTTGTTTATTGCTTGTAATGCTTTTTTTGTTTCTCTTTATTTACTAGCTTTTATATTTTGAAGCTATATTATTTTATATAGCCTATTTAAAATTCTTAACATGTAATTGGTTTAATTAAATGTTTTTTATATATATATTTATTTTTTAAAGTATGTGTTTTTACACATGTAATTAAAACATATTTTAAGTGTTATTAAGATTAATTAATAAGAAAAAAGTAGATCGGATCATGAGCTACCTAAAGATTCCCATCCCTAATGTACAATGATTTATTGCTTGTCTTTGTCGACTAATACAGAAGGTTAAGAACTTTTTTTTAAATCGCATATTAAATCGCAATCGCAATATTGGTTAAATAAAAAATCGCAATTAGATTATTTTCCATAATCGTTCAGCCCTAATGCATTCACATTTCTCTCGTTATTAACCGTAGATCTCTGATTAGATCAAACAGCGCTGTCATGGAAACCAGGAGAAACATAGTTACTAGTTAGTTCAACCGTGAATGAACTAATAATACTTTGACGTTCACAGACCTGCAACATTCACCATGGATTTAATATAGTAACACTAACTGGAACCAGTTTGGCTGGAATGGTGCTTTCAAGTACTTCACACATCTTTTTCCAGCACTTTCAAAATTCAAATATTATTATACATACATGTATATTTAAATGTTATTTTTAATGTGATAACCAAAACATTATTTGTTCATCCATCAAAGATGACCCCCATTTATAAACCTAAAGCTTTCAAGATCTAGCAAAACTTAAAATATTTTTTTTAATAAATAGGAAATTTCTCTGGCATTTCTTTCTTTTTGCTGTACCGAAAATCGTATCCAAACGGGGACTTGAAAACTGAAGGTACGTACCGAACCGTGATTTTTGTGTACCGTTACACCCTAGTCACATATGTGTAAAGTTTTGGCATTTTATTTGCTTTGCCACTGATTTCAAAAACGATAATTAACTATTCTCGCCTCAGCTATTGTGTGAACACTCACATTTAACATTTAACCCACATCACAAATGACTGCCTAACATGTGGGCACTACGACAACCTGAATATTCAGGGGTAGCTCAGAATTGGAGTAGTAGTGTATACTCAGAACTCAGGACAGAGCACCCAGCTAACGATAAGCCGAGCTTAACATTGCAGGGATATTCCACCATTTGGGGAATTAAGCTAATTTTCCACCTCTCCTCGAGTAAAACAATTGTTTTGTTTTTCGTTTTGAAAACCATTCAGCCGATTTTCAAGTCTGGCGACCACTTTTAGCATAGCTTAACGTAAATCATAGGAATGACGACAATACAATATTTTTGTAAATTATATCACATAAAAATATGGTAGCTAACGTTAATTGAATTAAGCAAACAAAGATGTTTTTGCTCCAAAAGTCTTGACTTAACTCGAATTTCACATAAGATTCCTTTAAGTAATGAGTTTCCTTCAGACTCGCATGGTAGCCAGGTGTCTCATCCAATGGCGAAGCTCAGTTGCATCGCTGTGTGCTTCAAGATTCTGACACAAGTGCTAAGATTCCAATTGGCCAAGAGAAATGTCAATTATAAGAATTATCCAATAATGTTTCAGAATTCTAGCCTGCATGGCATGCAGATGAAGGGCAGCCTGCCCCCAACCCCCCAAAAAACGGTTCTACGTGATTCACATAAATGACCCAATTGACCAAGAATAGCGATTGTCGAACAAAATGCCTAGTCGACTGACAAATAATGCCTTACACCTGAGTCAAGTGCTTTAAAGCCTCACACACTTGCTTCAAGAATCTAAAAATAAAGAAAAAGCAGAACAGGTTCTCACTTCTGCTGTAGGTCGTGAAGGCTCTGCTCTGCCCGATGGAGGCTCTCAAGGTCTATCATCATCTTCTTCATGTGGTCTTTAGAGTGCCGGTTCTGGATGAAAGCGAACCAGCAACCTCCCATTTCGATGACTATAGACACCACCAGCATGAAGTCCTTCAGATGGTATATGTCTGTTCACTGTGAGAGACAGAAACCAGTACATACTTCAGTACTCATTTAGCAAACTCAGTGAATAACCCAGGGTGAATATGTAAATATGGAGTAAATATGTCGGGGCATGTTACTAAAATGACCATGGACTTTCTTTTACACAAAATATTTAAACTAGAACAGGCAAGAGAATCAGTGCACAATTCTTCTATCTCACAAAACCTAGCAAGCTGTCTACTTAGGCAGATGTAGTCAGCTGTTACCAAGTTAGTAATACACAACTCTAAAAAGCATGAAAATACAGCACACAAATAATTGGCAAAATAGCCTTTGAAAACTAGACAATATTCTGGAACTGATACTTCTCAGGATTGAATTTTACAAAGGATATATTCAGAAAAAGCAGTCACATCAATAGTGTGTCTATGATGCTTTAAAAATGCTACCAACATAGGCAGTTAAACAGCTTTAGGAACAAAGCCCATGTACTGTTTAAAGGTGATGATACACAGGGTAACCTTTAGAGGAATTCTGCAGAGCGATTGGGCACTTCCCCATTGAGAATGGGCAACAAATTTTTATCTGGATAATCTAGATTGGTTGTGGGCCCTGTGTTGCCAAGTGTATCTCATCACCTTAAGAGTGTGAATTTCAGCTGTCGGTTGTAGTACTCAGATAGCCTGGCCACTGAGTAAAACTCAGACCATTCTCAGTTGTAACTGAGATATGGTCTGGCAAAAGCGTCATAGACAAATCATTTCCAGAGGGGCGTCACCAGCGGACGTCGCAGGTAGACCTAAAACCAATCAGAGCGATGAAGGAGATGATGTTTGCAGAGCGGCGGCTGGTGGAGAATCATCTCAGAGTGTTGTTCTTTGCTCGGTTTTTAACAAAAAGGAAACGTTCAAAATCGCTTAAAAACAGACGCAATAGCTGATTCGGACGAGTGATGTTCAACGGTGGCGTCCATCTTTGTAAAGTAGGCTACAGTACAAAATCTGCTTCAAAATCCCAGCGCGGTCATCATCATGTAAAGCCCGCCCAACGCTTTCTGATTGGTGCCGCCGATTTCTGCGGACTGGAAATGGGTTTGAATGAGCTCTTTGCCAGACTAAATTTGCCGGAAGTTGTCTGGGTTTTCCCAGGCTAAGTACTGATGTTGATCTGCATTCTACACTAATAGAAGGAAACTTTTCATAGTTCCTAGATAGGGGTGTCACGATTTTCCAAATTCTCGATTAGATTACATTTTCGATTCTAAGGTTCGTTTGCATTCTCGATTTTCATCAATCGGCCAATCAGGATGCTCTCTGTCTTGCATGCGCTTCATGAGGCATACACGCAAGGTCTCTCGCTCTCCCTCCTCTGCAATTCGCGCGATATGGTTTGGAGCACAGTTTTTTCTGTCTCGGCATGCATGCTCGCTCTTGCTCGCTCACTCTAGATTCCGGAAGATTTTAAGTACTTTGCATGCATCAGGGAGCTGCTATCAACATGCAGGAGATTCCAGAACTTCTGCAAGACTTAGGATTTCTGCAAACCATGTCTTTTTTGAAGCGCGAATGTTGTCCACATAACTCACTGGAATTAAAAAAAAGTTCTGTCGATGGGTCACCCGCATCTGTAATTGCAATCCTTTTTTTAATGGCAGTAGCTAAGTTCAGAGGAGGTTGACCACAGACTCGCAGCACTTCAATATGCATGTTTTTTCCACCTGGCAAGCCGACGGACGTGACATTAGGGCGTGGCAGCATCGGTGATTGTGAATTAATTTCGAATCCAAATCGTGACACCTTATTCCTAGAACTAGCCTATTGGTGGAAGTACCCGTTTTTGGCGTGTTCGCACCGCAGGAACTAGGAATGTAAACAGAGATTATATATTTACTCGAGAAACTAACTCAAACATGGAAAACAGAGATAGATGGGCCTCTTAACCTTTAAGCTGAGGAGAAAATCCAATGCAACTTTGTGGGGACCACGAAAAACATGATTATATATTTCTGATCAGCTAACAATACTGGACATCAACCACATGGCATATGCTAATACCTTTTCACATACAGTCTACTTTCTGTGTACAACAGTTCTATCAAATAACGTATTAGACAGGACAGTTAGAAAGATCGTAAACTAGTGAACATGCAGAATGCGAGCAGTGTGAGCTCAGGCTCCGGCTGGAGTTCTCAGAGCCGTCAAAATAAAAACCACGACACAGCGCGGATTAAGTCACTTCAGAGATCCTTGCGCCAGTGCGAATGCAATCAGGAAAACATTCCTAGGGGAACCATTAGTTCTCTGGGAACCACCCTGGTGGCTAGTTCATAGAAATTAGGTTCATAGAACTACCCAGTGCAAATGCTCATAATGACGTAATAAGAACAGGTTTAAAATAAAATCATGCACAGTTGTCACAGCTCAACAATTTCAGCAGATATGATTGTGATTATCGGCAATGCTCAACGTTTATAAGAAACGTTGCTGTCAATAGAACCTTTGATGCTCAAACAAACATGAACGAGACCGCTTTGAAAGCAGCGTCCACATATCCCCCGGTACTTGTACTACTGATACTGCAGAAATCAGTCGTTTCCATCCCTGACTGAAGGGTTGAATTGGCTTCTGCTGGTCACAGTCCTGCAATACTTACCACTGTTGTGCCATTAAATAAGACAGTTAACCTAACAACCGCCCCGGGGACACCACACAGTCCTAACACTGGCTTACTCAACTTCTTACTCTGTCTGTACAGATCCATGATTAAATATAATGAAGTCTTGAAGAAAATAACACTTAACTCTTCACCCTCTAGGGAGCACAACAAAAAGTTGGTCTGCATTAGCTCGAAAGCTTTGAGGAACAAAAAGCCATATACTAAGACACTTTTTGCAAAGTTAATTCTTGGTTAAACCTGCAACACCAAAATGTGAACCACAAGCTACATGTCTAGAACGTGCACTAACAGCTGCACCATGGCTTTAACATTAAAAACAAATCTCAAAAACAGAAGGCTTTGATGGAACCCTCAGGACACAGATTATTTAGTGCTTTAATAATAGGTTTCTAGGCTTTAATAACCTGTCAACTGTGTCCAGGCGATTAAAAAAAAACTGAGTCGTGTTTCTGATGGAGGTATTGTCTCGAGGTACCAGGGCAGCTGGAATCTGTCAGTAGATTGCTTGGGTGGTGTTGGGCTGTCACATGCAGCATGCACCCTCGCCCTGGCTTCCTGGAGCCAGACCCCTTCAGAGTCACCTCAAACAATGAGACCTGCCACATACAGACACTCTTCAGTATCAAGTCGGTCTCAGACTCCTCGTTACTTAGGACCCCTGAGAAGATGGTCTCAATGGCTGAACAGCAAAACATTCTCTAATAGGAGCCAAAATACGGGATGTCAAATGTAAATGCCAACAAACATTAAGGTTGATGGGTTTTAAGTAATTTTGTAGCATTTTAGTTTTTAGTGCAGGCTTTTACACCTAAAACTAGAGAGAGACAGACCTCTTAAATACATAAATTAAATTTATAAAATAAAATAAAAAACCTTGGTGTGAGAAAACAAAGAAAGAAAAGACACTCATCTAAAGGAAATGCGATACAATTTAAAAGTCGTGTTTAAAGAAATCTCTTATGCTCACCAAGGCTGCATTTACTTGACAATTTACATTTTACTATTTACAATAATAATAACTGTTTTCTGTTTTAATACATTTAAAAATGTAATTTATTATTTTGATGACGAAGCTGAATTACTCCAGTCTTCAGTCACATGATACTTTAATGTCACTTATGATCAATTTAATGCATTCTTCTGAATAAAAAATAAATAAACTCTTCCTGACCTCAAACATTTGATTGGTAGTGTGCATAAACCAACATGACATGAGCATTACAAATGAGCAAACTGCACATTTATTTCAAACTCCATAGAATTCCTGAGACATTTTTGCCAGGGATGCAACAAATTTTAAACTTCTTAGGTTCACATTGTAGACATAAGAGTTGTCTGCATAGAACACAGCATACAACATCTCTGACAGGTTCGACCCAGCTTTTCACCTCGAATTCATAATAAATATAAACAATGCCAATAAAAGAAGGAAAGACATAAAAACAAGCTCTTTGGACAGATTTGGAACAGCATTCTGAAAGAGGCATTTAGTGAAACGCTAGATCACGTCCATAATCTCAAACACCCTCATTCTGGTGCAAAAACAACTTCTAGGACCGTTCTCTCTATAACAAAAGGCATGTGAAGCACACGGTTATGTCAGCCCCGGTGTATTCTGGGATGTGGCACAAATCAAATCACAGCATTACTGTATGAGCTGAGACATGCAACACCGGTTGATGGATGAACCCCGTTTCCAGGTCGAGGCAGATTCTACAGATAACACAGCCAGAACTGCAATAGATTGTCTGTGAATGTGTTCCTGGGAAAGATGTATTTGAAATACAAAAGGCAGCCAATGAATACAAAAAAAGTCTGCCTGCACATTTTACAATATCTCTAAACCCGCTGAACCTGTTCACCAGCATATTGGAGGGTTAGACACTGGCTGCATCCGCTTCAGTGCGCCGAAAGACGTGTGCTTGGAATACAGAGTAACCGTCTACACCATCCATGTCCAACTCCTGGAGCTTCCCATCGGCCTACAGCAGATGACTACGAGCCTCAAGACCAGTGGATATTGGCTAATTGGTTTCAAAGACCATTTAAAAAGGAGGAGACAGACCACCGGTAAAAAGAATAAAAGAAAGAAACTGCATTAATCAATATTGCAGAGAATTGGCAATGTCTTGAGGTCTTTTTGGTCTGGGACTAATAAAAATAAATTGGTCTCTATCCTACCATACAAATGTGTAATAGCATAATACGAGAACCTGAAAGGTTCCTAGTTGTGTCTCTTACAATAGGTTCACATGCATCATAATTATATCATTACAAACAAAGTGGATTCACAGCACAGAAAACAGTATCTTCTCGACATGTCAACAACACGAGCTAAACTCTTTCAGGCCTCAGCGACAAGTACATTGTTTGAGGGCAAGTCAAAGTAAACGCTGTTCACAGGCAGCCAAGTGAAGAATATAGGCTGGCATTATGCAAATTTATTAAAAAACTAAATAGGTTTGAGCAGGAAGTAACAGTAGAATTACTGATGACTCGTTTCGGCAGTTCATAATCGGTTCTTTCTTTTGCTAGACAATAACTTTTTGCACTTTAATCTTTAACACTTTGCAGAACTTTTACACTCACAAACAGCTATAAAACATACTGAATTAAAAGGTAATATTTGAAAAAGCATAATAAGGGCCCTTTATTACATTTATAAGGATGCATTTTATTGCTCAAAATTGACAGAACAGACATGTATAATGTTGCAACATTACACATTTATATTTCAAATATACACTGTTCCTTTGAACTTTCTATTAATCAAAAAAATTAGGTTTCCAAAATATTATCATGCAGCTTTTCAACATTGATAATAATATTGAAATGATTATTGAGCATCAGATCATCATTTTAAGAATGATTTCTGAAGGATCATCTGATACTGGAGACTGGAGAAATGATGATTAATTCAGCTTTAACCATAGCTTAAAATATAGTAAAATAGAAAAAGTTATTTGAATTGTATTGTATAATACAATTGTAATAATAAAATTCACAATATTACCGTTTTAAATTGAATTCTTATCAAATAAATTCAGGCTTAGTGAGCATAAGGGACTTTTTTAAACTTACTGACCATACGTTTCAATGGTACCGCAGCTACCCAGTCTCTGCCTATAGTGAAAACTCACAACTTTTGACCTTCTCATAAACAAAGGCTTTTAACACTTATACATCCGAGTCCATGACAATGCCATTTTTGATGATAGAGAGGTTTCTAAAAAAGTCCAAAACTAACAGCTGGCTGTTTCTCAGATGGCAAACCTAAATCCAAGGAAACTGCATGTATTTGTTTTGTACTGCTGCACTCACATATGAAGCAACTGCTCATAGTTCACGTCAAGGCCAAAAGGGTATTGTGAGCTTTTTTGCATTGTTGGATGGACTGTCAATCATCTGATGTAATAGACACCACACTACAAATGTGTTTAAAAGAGAAGATAGATCACATCTGTGAAACATAACTCCACCTAAGCAGGCAAAAGGTGGTACAGATCTCTAAAAACATATCAAACATCCAAATTACAATGTTTTAGATTTAAGACATGGCATGATGGTCTACCAGAGGGAAATCACACTCACTCATTGGGGCTCCGAACAGAACCGTATCCAGAGCTTTAAGCTGTAGTTTCTGAACGTGACTCCGGTCCAGAATCTTCAGGACGGTTTGTGTCAGAGTGGCGTTCTTCATTGCTAATCTAGAAGGAAAAATACATAAATAAAAGCAAAAGTTTAGCAGATGGGCACTCAATAAGAGCCAACCTAGAAAATGAGTTTCAAACATTTGACCATAATAAACATGTTTTTAATCCATGGATGATGCTCAAAGTGGTTAAGTAGAGGGTCAAGCAATTCTTGTCTCACCAAAAGTGGAATAAATGCTTGGCTAGGACAAATGTCAAGCGTTTTCTGTCACACTCAGACCTAACTAATTTAACCTGTATGTTAGAAGCTAAAAGCACACACTCATATGTGTCTCACTTAACACAAGCTAGCAAATGCTACAAGTATGTGCTATTTGGGGGTATGTCTGTAAGTGATTTTTAAAGAAATTAAACTCAAAAGTGACAGTCAAATTAATATTTACAAAGTTACAAAACATTTCCATATCAAATAAATGCTGTTTTAAACATAACATTAAGCAGAAGACTGTGTTCAACATTGATAATTAGAAATGTTTCTTAAGGGATCAAATCATCATGTTAGAATGATTTCTGAAGGATCATGTGGCACTGAAGACTGGAGTAACAATGCTGAAAACTCAGTTTTGACTACAGGAATAAATTACATTTTAAAATAGAAAATGGTTCCTAAATTAAAATCACATTATTACTTTTTTTTGATACAGTAGTTTTGATCCAAGTCTTTATAGGCGTAAAAGATGTCAAAAACATAAAACAAAATGTGTTAATTTACTCACCGGGGCATAGCGGTACCATTGAAATTCAACTTCCGGAAGGCTTCTGCGTATTGTGGCAATTCTCGACGTAGCTGATAATCCAGTCACAACCTGATCCACTGTCCAGTTGTACACTGGGGAACAGAAACACAAAGGCCAACCTCATAATCATCATCATGAATCAGAATAAATGTTTCAAAACAAGCTAATAAACACTGTATTACACGATGAGTGACCAAAAGTAGGGGGATTTGACTTAAAGTGCGTAGACTAATGGAGTTTAATTTAGTAAGAATCATGATTGTTTCTAAAAAACAAATCGTTACATCATCAGAGGTCTGCTGCTGGGAATAGAGCAGTGTGACTAGAAGTTTCAGTATTTGATTCTGAAGACACCTCGCTTTTATGCTGAATGAATCAGTCTCAATCTCTGATAAATGATCAAAAGCACTCATTTGAGGAGGGTTTCTGAACCGGACTTCTCAGAAATCTGGTCGACGCCTTTGACAGCTTCTTTTTTCTGCCCTGTCCAGGTAGAGTAACCACTGTTTCGTTAAATTTGAACAGTGAACTATGCTTCCAACTGTGTCTCTAGTAGAGCCAGACTGATATATCGGCTGGCCGATATTAGGCATTTTCCAAACTATCGGTATCGGCAGTTATATTGGCCGATAAATGAATATTTCAAAAGTAAAAAAAAAATAAAAACGGACGAAACCATGTCATGAGTGTTGGAGTTGTATAGTTTGTCCACCAGAGGGCGCTCTACACGTCCCTGTTGGCAACACTCGTCTGAGTTGGTCACGAGACATACCTTGCTTGAATAACAATTTAAAGAATACCCCCATCAGTTCTCTTAACTCAAATAAGCATGACAACATTTGTGATTATCATGTCCAGTTTTGCTGCTGTTAAATAAGCCGAGAGTGAAGCGGAATTAGCTAGTAATAGTTACGTTACGTTTTTACAGTGTAGTTGACTGACTGTCCTTTTAACTTTTGACAATGTGACTGAAGTATTTCTTTAATAGCACGTGACAGTTATAGCAATGAGACACATCATCTCTCCTTGGCCTGTTATATTGAAAATGTATGTTTTACACTTTGCAGTATGACGTCATCCATTGCTAAATTATGGCTCATCATACAGTAGACTAGCTAACCACAAAGCTAGCTAATGCCACTATTATCAGTCTGTTCTGTTGTGACAATAAAAGAAAAGTTTCTTTTTAAAATGCATAATTATATTATTTTAGTTAAAACTCATAAATAACTACAAATAACTAATTTTAGGGATATCTGTTAATGTTTTGTTGCACGTTTCGGAAAAAATAAATAAAAAATATCGGCCGATATATATCGGCATATCGGATTTTAAAACCAAAAAATATTTGTATCGGTATCGGCCTTCAAAATCCTTTATCAGTCGGGCTCTAGTCATCTAGGAACTAAAGTGTCTTTGTGTGTCTTTAGTGTCTTTGCTATCATTTTGTATCATGTTCCTTGTTTGAGATAGCGATGAGATCTTCTCTTAACTTTTTGGACCCTTTTTTTGCTCAACCATATTTCTAACATGCAGTCGAACCTAGCCGGTTCAGATATTTCATGTGTTCAATCTTTGTTCTCAGATTTGTTTATAGCAAACAGCTGAGAGTCTGTAATTTTTGTCAATAAACCTGACTTGCAATGAGGGTTGAAAATTCCAATTACAACTGTACACACAGGCCTATACATATTATTACTGTAGTAATATTGTTGTTATATTGGAATTACTCTGTAGAGATATACACCCTTTTTTTGAAACCCTGAAAAACTCTGCATATCCCAGTGTTCATTGGACTTGGACACTCATTTGATTTCAACACACATCATCACGATTTATAGTAAATAGACTAGCCCACACGCACCGCACATTCATTCACCCGTATTGTATTTGCCCGATCACACAGTTCGCACTCACCATTCACACACAATTTGCAATTCCACACCCTTCACATTCATCACGGACATCATCATTCCACATTCACATTGTCAATTTGTCTTCACACACATTGTTCGCCCATTGACATTCATCATCATTTGCACATTGTCATTGATCATCATTCATAATTTAATCATTAGATTGCACGATTGATCATTGATTCGCACATTGATTGCCGATTGACAGCTGGCATAACAACAATCCAATATCGACGTCAGGATTTCCAGA
>JAQIUQ010005349.1:0-129511 GCA_030378365.1 Hybognathus amarus
GCAACTGAAATCTGTAGCTACTTGGAGCAGTTTTTGTCATAAGTCTTGTCTTGTCTCTGCCTGTCCGTCTGTTTCTGTTCGTGTGTTACAGGAGGAGACAGGGGATTTATCTAACGTGCCCACGGAGTATCAGGATCTGAAGGAGGTGTTCAGTAAGTCTCGGGCTGATTCTCTCCCTCCGCACCGTCCCTATGACTGTGCTATAGAGTTATTGCCAGGTACGTCTCCGCCTAAGGGCAAATTATATTCACTCTCTGTCCCAGAGCGAGAGGTCATGGAGAAATACATTTCTGATTCTCTAGCAACTGGGTTCATCCGCCCTTCCTCTTCTCCTGCGGGGGCGGGGTTCTTTTTTGTGGGGAAGAAGGATGGATCGTTGCGACCTTGTATTGATTACCGGGGGCTGAACAACATCACGGTAAAGAATACTTATCCTTTACCGTTGATGTCTTCAGCTTTCGAGAGGTTGCAAGGAGCATCCATCTTCACGAAATTGGATTTAAGAAATGCTTATCATTTGGTCCGCATCAGGGAGGGGGATGAATGGAAGACCGCATTTAATACCCCTAGGGGGCACTTTGAATATTTGGTCATGCCTTTCGGTTTGTCCAATAGCCCAGCGGTCTTCCAAGCACTTGTCAATGACGTGTTGCGAGACATGGTCGATCAATTCATATATGTCTACCTGGATGACATATTGATTTTTTCTTCGTCTCTCCAGGAACACGTGCAACACGTCCGACAGGTGCTTCAGAGGTTGTTAGAGAATGGGCTTTTTGTCAAGGCGGAGAAATGCGTGTTTCATGCACAGTCTGTCCCTTTCCTAGGTCACATCATCTCGGTTGAGGGAATGCGCATGGATCCTGACAAGGTTAAGGCTGTGGTGAATTGGCCAAGTCCAGATTCCCGTAAGGCCCTACTGAGGTTTCTGGGGTTCCGCCAACTTTTACCGGCGTTTTATTCGCAATTTCAGCCGACTAGCCGCGCCTCTGACCGCCTTGACCTCCCCCAGGACGACGTTCAGGTGGTCAAATGCAGCAGAAGCTGCGTTTGCCAAACTGAAGAACTGCTTTGTTTCAGCTCCCATCCTGATAACCCCTGATCCATCACGTCAGTTCGTGGTGGAGGTCGATGCGTCAGAGGTGGGGGTAGGTGCAGTGTTATCGCAGCGCTCTCCTTCAGACGATAAGATGCATCCTTGCGCGTTTTTTCCCATCGTTTGTCCCCTGCCGAAAGCAATTATGACATTGGCAACAGAGAGTTGTTGGCAGTCAAGTTAGCATTGGAGGAGTGGCGCCACTGGTTAGAAGGGTCGGGGGTACCTTTTATCGTTTGGACCGATCACAAGAATTTGGAATACATCCGTACGGCTAAAAGACTTAATTCCAGGCAGGCTCGGTGGGCTCTTTTTTCGGACGTTTTGACTTTACTCTCTCGTACCGCCCGGGTTCTAAAAACATCAAACCCGATTCTTTATCGCGCATTTTTGACCGTTCCGATCGCCCGTCTACTCCCGAGTGCATTTTACCTGAGAATCTATTCATCTCTACACTCACATGGGAGGTCGAATCGAAGGTCATGAAGGCCTTAGAAGGGGTAACGCCTCCGACTCGGTGCCCACCGAACCGTTTGTTTGTGCCGGAGAGTTTACGGTCCAGCGTTATTCAGTGGGGTCATTGTTCCAATGTGGCTTGTCATCCGGGAGTCAATCGCACCATGTCTTTGGTCAAGCAACGATTCTGGTGGCCTCTCATGGCTCGTGATGTTCGCAGTTTTGTATTGGCTTGCTCAGTTTGTGCCACGGGTAAGACTTCCAATCGACCCCCGGACGGGTTACTCCAACCGCTGCCGGTGCCTTCGAGACCCTGGTCCCATATCGCACTAGATTTTATTACCGCCCTCCCACCCTCCCAGGGTCACACGGTAGTTTTGACCGTGGTGGACCGGTTCTCGAAGGCGGCCCATTTCATTCCCTTGCCCAAATTACCCTCAGCCAAGGAGACAGCGGTTATTGTCGTTGATCACGTCTTTCGGATTCATGGCCTCCCGACAGACGTGGTTTCTGACAGAGGACCCCAATTTGTATCCAAATTTTGGAAAGAGTTTTGTAAACTTCTGGGGGCAACTGTCAGTCTGTCCTCTGGGTTCCATCCCCAGAGCAATGGTCAAACTGAGCGAGCCAACCAGGATTTGGAGAGAACGTTGCGATGTTTAGTGTCCAAGAATCCTTCCTCGTGGAGTCAGCAACTTTCTATGGTGGAGTACGCCCACAATACGTTGCCAGTGTCATCCACGGGCCTTTCACCATTTGAGTGTAGTGTAGGTTACCAGCCACCAATTTTTCCTAGTCTGGAATCCGAAGTCGCGGTCCCTCCGCCCACGCCTTTGTCCAGAGGTGTCACCGCACTTGGACTAGAGCCCGTGAGACTCTACTCCAAGTGGGGGCGCGCACCAAGGCCAAAGCCGATTCGCCACCGGCGGAAGCCTCCCGTATACGTCGTCGGTTCTAAAGTGTGGCTTTCTACCAAGGATATTCCTCTCCGTTCCGTCTCGAATAAACTCGCACCTAAATTCATTGGCCCGTTTGCTGTCACCAAAATCATTAGTCCGGTGACAGTCCGCTGAATCTTTCTCCAGTGTACAGGAGAATCCATCCCGTCTTTCATGTTTCCAAAATTAAGCCAGTCTTTTATGCTCGCATTAATCCGCCAGTCCCGGTTCCCCCCCGCCGCGCCTCGTAGATGGGGAATCCACTTATTCGGTTAACCGTATTCTGGACTCGAGACGGAGGGGACGCGGATTACAGTACTTGGTGGACTGGGAAGGTTACGGTCCGGAGGAGAGAAGTTGGGTACCAGCTAGAGACATCCTGGATCACTCCCTTATCGATGATTACAATCGACAGGTAAGGGAGTCTGGGAACGCCAGGAGGCGTTCCTAGGGAAGGGGGTACTGTCACGGTGGGTAAATCCTATGTCTCATTCATGTCTCGTGTTTCTGTTGTTGTATGTGTGTGTGCTGATTAGAGGGGCGTGGCCGCTCATCAGAGCTCATTCAGTAATCACTCAGCACCAGCTGCAGTATCATCATCCCGGTCTATTTAATCTCACCCAATTCCTCATCTCCATTGTCAGATCGTTGTTTGTTGGTGTCCGGTGTTTGATCCCTCGTACGTTCCAGTCTCCTTCATTGTTCCTGTCTGTTTCCTGTGGATGTTCTGGTTTCGTCATGTTGATCGTCACTACACTTCACTCTGCACCTGATCTCTTCTGACCATCGAGTCCCTGCGCCGCTAGCCTGCCTGTCTGTGGACTGTGTACTGAGTTTCATCCTGCCGGTCTATTTACCTGCCTGTCTGTGGACTGTGTACTGAGTTTTCAATAAATATTGTTACTTGCAATTGCTTCCGAAGTTTTACGTTACACATATTGATTCAGCCCTAAAACTTTATAGTTTTTTTTTAGTCAGTGTTTATTAAAAAAAACATCCAATAATGCAGAATATGGAATGATACATATTTAATTGATGAGTTGTTAATATATATATATATAACAATACAAAAATATATGGGTATGGTTTTACAGCTAAATTCAGCATATTGACACAAAATGATAACTGCAAATCCACCTTTCGCTGACTGGAGTCCAGTTGTTTCTGTGAATTGCAGCGATCCATTTGCTCCTGTTTCTATGCAGTCTGTAAAAATATACTTCTGATTTTTTTGTCAAATCTAGTTGTACAGTCAATCGCAAAGCTCTTTCCCACTTTATATGTGTTGTGTTTGTTTTCGCGGCATTCACGCTGAACACATATACAGCCTATGTATACAGCCGCTCAGTCTTTTTGCCACTCACTGTGAGAAACTGCAGCACTCCGGCCGGAGGTGACGTTGCACACGCATTCCCTCTAAATATATATATATATATATATATATATATATATATATATATATATATATATATATATATATATATATATATATATATATATATATTACAAAAATATATCTATATTAGTGCTGGGCAACGATTAAATTTTTTAATCGCGATTAATCGCATGAATTTCTTGCGATTAATCGCGATTAATCGCATTGTTACGCGGAAAATTGAAAAATGAATTCTAAAGTAATGTATTGCACACTTTTGATTTAAATGTACTGCTATACACATAAAAGTGCAATAACATGTGGTTTGCAAAAACTTTAAACAAATAAGGTGCTTTATACCAGCAGAATTCTCTTTTACACAGTAGCAATAAAATATTTATTCCAAATCTCAACTTAAACATTAATGTAATCAAATCAAATATTAAAACAAAGCTATTTGGCACAGGGGATTACCTTTTATCTAGTTAAAACGAGTCCAGTTTTCTTTTCTTTTTTTCTCAACAGGTCTCTTTTATCAGGGAGCAGCAGAAAGAGTCAATGTAGTCAGAGGTCATGACCACTACAGATATAAGTCGACCTACGTTACTTCTCTGATAGTAGCTTAGGTTTGGTCATGGCATGGTTTCCCACGTACTCTAAGATTAGGCTACATTAAACAGAGGTAAAGCCCATTATAATTCTGCATCGAATTTATGCCGTAGGCTGTGTGTAGCGCGCTACCCTGACGTGCACCTCTCCAAAAATGTAACAACGCGTCAATACGCGTACCTCAAGCGCTGTGATTGCTAGAATCGCTCCCCGGGTTTCACATGCTCCCATAATTGCGCGTCAACGCGGACAACGACGCAGAAGTATGAATGAAAACCAAAGAGGCTCCGGCGTAGGTCTGACGCAGAAATATAAGTCAGCATTTAGAGTGAGGTGAAGTGGTCGAGCACAAGGTGCAGCGACAGGCGGGTGCGTTCCTGTGAAACTGTTGCGGTCAAGCTCGCCTCACGCACGCGCCCGCCCGCCGGTTGTCGACGTTGAATTGTCCAACTTTTTGTACACGACGCGCAGCCAACACAAATCATTGGAAGAGAGACTGATCCTCGGTTCGCTGTTTGTGAGTTTCCAGAATCTAAATAGTTTTCAGGACATCAACAGAAGGGAATTCACATGGCAGAGCACCCCTGCTAAACTAAACAACTAAACACAGGCCTATCAGGTAAAGTTATATCATTTTAATTTAAGTTAAAAGGCTACCGCTGCGTTGCGCACAGAAGCCGTTGGTTACTATCCGCGCCTGTCATTCACTCGTCTCGCAGAGCGCTGCCTGTCTCCCTTTCTATTCACCTGAGAGAACCTGCCAAAGCCTCTCTCCACTGCTTGTTTGGGTGGTTTGCTGGCTGACCAACATCCCACCCCTCCTGTGATCCATGGTTTGACTGTAGGCCTGTTATTCAGAGCCAGTGAGCAACGGACTTTAAAAAATATATATATAAAAAAACTGCGTTAACGCGCGTTAAAAAAATTATCGGCATTAATTAATAAATGCGTTAACGCGATAATAACGCGTTAACTTGCCCAGCCCTAATTTATATATAAAATATATATGCAAAACAGTATGGGTATGGGTTTACACCTAAATTCAGCATATTGACACAAAATGATAACTGCAAATCCACCTTTCGCTGACTGTAGTCCAGTTGTTTCTGTGAATTGCAGCGATCCATTTGCTCCTCTTTCTACATCAGTCTTTCTAAATATACCTCCGATTTTTTGTCAAATCTAGTTGTGCAGTCAATAACGCAAAGCTCTTTCCCATTTTATATGTGTTGTGTTTGTTTTTCGCTGCATTACACGCTGAACACATGACAGCTGCTCAGTCTTTTTGCCACTTCACTGTGAGGAACTGCAGGCACATCCGGCTGATGGTGACGTCACGCGCATTCCTCTATATTTAAAGAGATAACCGCAGTAGCCAGAGTGTGCTGGGCGACACGATCGAGTGCGCTCTGTTCCATTTGCAGAATGACCGGACTCGCGTCCTCTCCGTCCTCGGGAGGTCGTTCTCCTGAGTCGAAACTTGGCAAGTCCGAACTACCAAGGGAAGCAAGTCCGAAGTTTGCGTACTTGGTATTGAGAACGGCCCATGTTTTGTAGTTCTTGTTGATTAGATATTTGATTGTTCTCAGGTGTGTCCCAACCCAAGTGTTTCTTGTGTTCCTTGTTGAGTCTTGTCCTTCATGGCAGTTGCTGTGTTCATTCTTTTCCTTTTCTCTGGTTCTCGTATATGTTTAGTTTTATTCTTTTGACAATGATAAAACTGCATTTGGATCCAACTCTCTCTAGTTTTTTAGTTCAATTATTACAGGTGGTATAATTCCAAGTATGGTGCATATTCTAAAGCGTACCATGCACCAGAGTTGGAAATTGTTACAATTTGTGCTGTTACAAATGAAACTGTCTTAAAAAAATAAATAAAAAAAACCTAAAAAAAACTATTTTTTAAGATACAAAATAAAATCTAAAAATATTAACTTTTAATTTGAATTATAATTTTCTAAAATGTATAATTATATATATTATAACTATATTAAAAGGTAATTCCACCAGTGGAGACATGAATATGTATTTAAAGTGGGTCAAATATGTAGTAGAATAGTATCATAAATTTCTAATTTGGGTCCTTCTTGGCCAATAAAAGGCAGACAATTACTTTTAGTGCTTGTGGATTGTAGACAATGCTTTGGGCTTGTTTGAGATGCGCCTCGCCTAGCCTGCAATGTAGTCTAAGAGTAGGCGGCTGCAGTAAGAGGTGGAGTGAAAAAGCGGATTCAAGCCGAACAAATCTCGCTCTCGCAGTGGATCAGACACATGTGAGATCAGAAACTGATATCGGATTCACGGATTCACGGGATTCACGCTCGTGCACGTGTTGCTAATAAACTGGATGTGATTTAAGTTATGTTGCTTTTATATGAAAATAAATATAATGAACAAGACACCCAAAGTACTTGTTATTTAATTACATTCCAAATATGTGTTTAGCAATAATTTTTTCTTTAATACAGACGTGTTTTTATATTTTTTTAATAAAAATTACATCACATAATAGGACCCATATGGCACTTTCAGAGAGTTTATTCACCCATATGTATACACATAAAACATGATATCAGTTTTAAAATCAAACATTTTAAAAGAGAACAATTCATCACTGTTGTTATTTTATTTTTATTTATTTATTTTATTTTGTATTAGAATGCAAGTTACAAACATACAAGAACCACAATTCGTGAAACAAATATTATACAGCGACAAATAAATAAACATCAGAATAAAATTAATAATAAAATAATAAAAATAAGCTTAGCTTAAATAGACAGACTTACAAACTTCATCATCTATAAAATGAGAGATATTTTCCTAATTTTCACTTGAACATTTTAGAGTAAATTTGAGTTACTGACAGCTTTCTTATTTTTAACCCGTTTAAGACACTACACACTATATATCAGTTTCAATTTGAAAAAAATTAAAACATGGCCTTGATTTGGAGAATTTAGCTTTATGAATATGGAATTTACCTACATCACTGTTGTTTAAACCAATGAGCATTAAGCTGTGTCGTCAGCAAGTCGTTTCCCATCGTGCTTTTGATTAGCGCAGTCGGTGGAGAGCAACTGCGCGCGAACTGCAGAATCTGACCCTTGCGCTCGCAGAGTTTTTTGACATACGTCGGCATGACATCAGAGCCAGGCAGACCGTTCTTCGGACACATTTCTAACCGGCATGCATCTCCGTGCTGATCACCGGTGATCGATTCTGCGCAGATTTTGCTCATCTCAAACAAGCCTATTGCAATGCTCATCTTCGCAGGCCACTCCCACTACTCCTACCATCATTGTAGACTAGAGTTGAGCCTCCACTCTACGGCTACCACCTGGAAATCATTTCGCACAGTGAAATCAGATAATGCACACTACTATAATATGACAACTGAAAGCATCAAGGCGGAGCCTGCGCCATCAGCCAATGGATTGGTGTGATTCTATATGGGCTTCAGACAATCGGCACACTTACTCTGATGCATAATTTTAAACATGAAATGCATGCCAAACCTTGGAGCGTTTTGTCTTCGGCAACTTCATTAATTCCCTCACTATCAGATGGACTGGGAGTCTCACGCATATTGATAATGGCTCCCTGATGCCTGCAAATTAGATAAAACCTCCCAGAATTTAGAGTGAGTGAGTAAGAGTGCGCATGCGAGACAGATCAGACTGTGCTGCAAACCGTATAGTGCACGCAAGAGGTAGAGAGCGAGAGACTTTGTGTGTGTGCGCCTCATGACACAGAGACTCAGGCACTGAAATTTTCCGTTCTTATTCGGTCTGGTTATTACCATTTACATCCGTAACCTGGTTCCCATTGGCACCACGTTTCGGTACCCAACCCTATCCATAATAAAAAAAAAACCCTATCCAATGCACCCGTCTGCATATTCAGTACCTTTGTCCATACTTTCAAAAAGTGTCGTTCGATGAAATCAAACCCACTGCCACTGATCTGTGATAGGTCTGTTAGTGCATTAGGTCCAACCCCCTATGGCGGTGTTTGAAAGGGTGGGAACTAGTGCTCTGTAATCGTCACAGAAATACCCCTCTCTTCAACACCGTCCTTTAACAATGACGTAAAATGACGATTTTTGCGTCATTGTAGGAGGAAGTGAAAAAGGTAAATAGCGTATTTCTTCTCGTCTCAGAGGAAAATGAGAGAGTGTTGCACGACCATTAAATAGTATGACTGGATTTCTAACAATGGAAAGCTTAATGCAAATGGGTGGCGTGTCCCTTTAACACTACTACAATTTAGCTATACAGGCTCATTTGCACTCCTTATTCATACATGCACTAATAGTGTGCCCCTAAATGCACGAATGCACAAGTAACATAGCAAAACCAGCTTTTTTCTGGAATCATTACAGCTTGAGCACATCCTGTCAGGGATCATGGGCCACAGACACAGTAGGATAAAGAGGGAAAAGGGTCACTGAGTGTATGCTTACTTAAATGAGTGGAAATGTTTGATGAGAGACTGGGGTTTCAAAAGATTTCCATTTTCAAATATCTACTAGCTCTTTTACTTGGTCTGTCCCTCCTACTACTCGGCTTCTTTGAGATGCAGCTCTATGTAATTTGATAGTACTAAATGTTATTAGTATGGACTTCTTAAGGGATTTTCAGTATTTTTCTTACCCTGCTGAAAAGACCAGGTGCATTTCCGATTATAGTCCAGACTAGCTGGAATCAGTAGTCAGTGTATGTGTTATACCCATCCATGTGCTTATCCAGTTTTGTAAATCAATTGGACTTTGAATGCAAAAAAATGTTTATCACTTAACTGACAGATCTTACCATAGAAAAGTGTTTTTGACCCATACTACTTGGTTTTATCGCAGACAGACAGTGATAAACAATAAATTCTTCACATTTTAAATGATTTTCTAATCTTGAGATTTTTAGTTGACATGAACAGTTGACTGAAAGTTTTTTTTTTCCAAAAATGATTTGAGAGCACAAATTCCTAAAAAAGTAAAATGACTTGCGCAAATACAAAAGCATGCAATAAGGTCAGCTGCAAAAATAACAGTATCCATGCCTTTTTGTTCAAAATATTTTCACTGCATGTCTTTAGTTTAAAAAAGAGGGTTTGTGCTGGCACAAGCTGTTTGTAAATCTAGCACTATATAACCAAGCGTTTGAACAATAAATATAATCAACACTTTTATGCAGAATTTTTCTTAATATTTTTAATTAGTATTTTTATTCAGCAATTAATTTAATTAAATTGATCAAAAGTGATTTGTAATATTTAAAAAAATTTTGAATTTCAAAATAAATGCTGTTCTTTTGAAATTTATATACATCAGATAATCCTGAAAACAAATTTTGTATGTTTCCACAAAAAAATAAAAATTAAACAACTGTTTTCAACATTGGCAATAATAAGAAATGGTTATTGAGCTCAAATCTGCATATTGATTTCTTAAGGATCATGTGACATTGAAGATTGGAGTAATTGTGCTGAATTCAGCTTTCAAATCATAGGAATACATTACAATAAGGCAAGGCAAGTTTATTTATATAGCACATTTCATACACAAAGGCTATTCAAAGTGCTTTACATAGAAGAAATTAAAATAATCAAAAGAAATCAGAGTAATTAAAACAGTTTAGAATAAAAAATATGAAATAATGAAAAATAAAAATAATTATAAAAATAAATACAGTAAATTAAAACAGTTTAGAATCAAAAATAAAATGAAGTACAGTAACAGTCGGACGAACAGGTGTGTTTTGAGTCTGGATTTGAATGTGACTACTGTAGGAGCACACCTGATAAACAGGCAACACGTTTGTTTTACATGTCAGTTCTGCCAACACAACAGTTTAAAAAAGGGTGCATACAAAATGTTCAAATAGCTTTTTTTAATCCTAAAACATTGTGCACAGAAGCTTCCCTCTGATTCCTTTACTTGCTTCCCGACGATGAGGTTATGACTTCATTAAAACTGAACAAAGATCAGTAAAAAGCAGACATACATATTATGTCTCCATTTAGTGCAGCTAAATTACTCCACATAAAAGCAAATCAGGTGTTGTACCGCTGCTGGATCTACTGGGACATAAAGGCAGTTTCACCTTAACTAGAAGCGTCTTCTGGATGGATATTAATTAACCAAGTAACAGAAAAATTATTTCACCAAACCATAACGATATAAATTTTCACAGTAATTATTGGATGTTGAGAACCCAAGGAATAAAAAAGTGTCACCATTTATTTATTTATTTATTTATTTTTTGTGTGTCCTACTTATTTGGGGTAATATATATATATATATATATATATATATATATATATATATATATATATATATATATATATATATATATATATATATATTAGGGATGAGCGAGTACAGCATTATCTGTATCTGTATCTGTTAACCATATGAAGTATCTGTATCTGTACTGTACTCGGACTGGGCAGGGCCTAAACCCGGAAGTGGGTCGGGTAGTCTTGAAATGGGCAGGGCTTTAACCGGTATGTTATTTTAAGCATGCAATTGATATGGGTTGATCAGAAATTGTTATATTTATTGCTGATAAGATAACTATTTACATGACAGCATCAGCATTGAGCTTCAGATCAATGGTTTTGCAACAATGAATACAACACATATGCTTGCAATTATGAAGTAAAATGTAATCAACAAGAGTTTTCATATCTCAACTAGGGCTGGGTGATATGGACCAAAAGTCATATCCATATTTAGGTGAATTTCGAATTTCGATATACAAAAAATATCCTGATATTTTTTCTGCAAAGTGAGAGCAAATGTTCAGTCAAAGCCAAATATGACATGTCACAAGTAGTTTTATTGAAACATGAACATTTGCAAAATCAGATGAATAAATAATAAACAGGTTTCTTCACCTTAGGGCTGCATGATTATGACAAAAATCTTAATTGCAGATTATTCCCTTGGATTGTAATTGTGATTTATTTATTTTTATTTATTTATTTATTTTGTTAATACAACGTTGGTATGAGCCATTACAGTCATTTAAAAAATATAAAAAAATAACACAAAGAAAAATATGGGCATTAAGGGGTTAATATAGACATCGACAGTTACCATGGTGAATACACAATACTAACAAGAACTGTTCATGAAACATGGAAACTGCTTCTGGTGAATAAAATGAAAATCATACCTGCATTGCTTTTATTTCGTGTAATTTACAACGTAACGGTGTTGCATGCTCGTATACCGGTAGTTTCTTTTGCACTTATACAGTGAGACATACAGCGCGCGCCGCCGCATATGCACGTGCAATTGAGTGTGCGCTACGACTAACGTTACAGTATAACGGCTGACAGGACAGGGAGTCCGTTTTGCTGAGGTGAAAGACTTTATTTCATGTTATAACATAACATGCTTTAATCAGGCATGCAAAGTGGAAAAGGAGTGACGGGGGCGCGGGGAGCAGTGCGAGAGCTCTGGGTCAGCAGCTTGCTTGGAGCAAGGATCACAGCGCAAACCTGAACTATCGATATGCGATATGGTCTAATTTCATATCACATTTAAAATATATATATTATTTATATTGATATATCGCTCAGCCCTAATCTCAACATAACTTTATCTTTTTTATTTTTTTATCCGAGCACAGATATTGACTTGTATTACTCGTATAATATTCGTACTCGTCAAAAGTGCTTTATCTGTACCGGATACTCGTTTTAGCAAGTATCCGGGCTCAGTACTAATATATATATATATATATATTTTTTTTTTTTTTTTTTTTGAAAAGACAGCTGAACTCAGAAAACAAAAACATTTACAGAATATGGCTGTAGAGTGATATTAATCCAACAAATACAAATCAAAACAAAAGCAAATTGTAAGTTCTGGGATTGTTTCACTTGCTTATTAGTGATAAGCCGCTTTCCGAACCAAGTAGTTACAGGAACTTTGTTATAGGAACTGTCCACTCTCTAAACAGTTCTAAGAACTTCTCTCCCCCAGAATTCTGGGTTTTGCTGCTTGCGTTGGCACTGGCCAAGTGGCCATAGGAACTGGTAGGAAGGGTGAGGGAGTGACGCAGAGCATGGCGACGGTCTCTATAGCGTCATCACTAGACATAGCAGTGGCCACATACAACAACAACAAACCAGCATGGAGGAGGCTATTGCAATGTTCCTGTTGTTCATTACCGGGACCTCAGTAACGCAGTACGAACGTGGCTTTAAAGATTATGCTTGTTATGTTTTGCTAAAACACACAGTGTATGGCAGACAGCGCGCTACACGGCGGTGACTTATAAGTTTAACCAATCAACTTAGACCTAGGGAAAGGGAACTAAAAATGTTCTCACTCTAGACTTGGTACTGAAAGAGTTATAGGAGACTCCATTCTGAGGAACTAAAAAATCCCAGATTTCGGAACACGATAAAGAAAGGGTTATAGGAACGTCAGGTCTCAGGAACTGCAAAAATCCCTCCGGTTGGAAAGCGCCTATAGTCCTGGACCAGTTTAGCTCTAAGCGGCAGCCGCATTTGCCGCATACTGTTCATCAAAAATGAACCCAAATATGGCTATAGAGTGAAGTCAGTCCAAGAATGAATTCAACATAAAAAAATCTAAAGTAATTATTATTCTGGATGGTTTCACTTGCAAAATAATACTCTTGAAAGCATTTTCTCTTCTTGGTAGTGCAGATGAACATCTTGCATTTGGTACACCTCATGTAGGTCTTGTTTTTGCAGCCCTTATTTCTGCACCTTTCTGCATGGTTGACCATCTCTGGCATGTGGGTGGCTCCTCAGTCTGCGCACAGATCTGTTCAAGGTTGCAGGATCCTCATTTTCAGTTGGTGACTCATACTCTTCTTCACTTGTTTCTCTGCTGTCATCAAGTTCTGGACATTCCAACAACTCCTCAGCCAGGTCGAATTTGCAGCTCCAGGTACTGTTTGGTGTTCTTCGCTGGTCTGTTAATTGCTTTGCTGTCAGACTTGTATTGGATCCACGAGTTTGTGATGGCAACATCAAAGAAGTGAGTAATTACACGCAATGTCCATTTCTTGGACCTCTCTGACATGTAATAAAAGCTCAGCATCCGGTCACACAGTCCACGCCACCCATGTTGTCATTACACTCCCTGATCACTGCTGGTCTTCTCACTGGGACATGGACTGTTGCAGACATCTTCAGAACTCTTTTCCATGAACTGTGGAGGCCATTAGCACTGGTTTGTTGTCATACCATTTTGTGATTGGCAGCTCAGGACTCTTTCTCTGACCATAGACACTGATGCTCCTCTCCCCTCTTTATTCATCACCTTGTCGCTTGGCAGTTTGCTCTACTTTGGAACTCGTTTCTTAATTATGGTTCATGTTGCTGGAAGGCCCTTTGCCAGCAATTCATCCATGAGATTGATTGTTGTGAAGTAACGAGTCGAAGGATAGTTGACTTCCAAGTGGGAACAGACTCAACCATGCGTAGGACTGCTGCTTGTCCAATTCCCAGTCTTTGGCCATTGAATGTATTCTTCCCTTGGTACACTTTAAAATCCAGCATCAGACCATTTGGAGAAGCAAGGACAAAGACCTTTAGGCCAGTAGGGTTTGGCTTGCCTGGAACATATTGTCTGACTGGATAGCCGCAACCTGTGAAAGGGAAGATTTGCTCAGCAATGCAAACCTTCTCTGTCTTTGTAAAGTTGAGGCAGCCTTGCCTCACAGGGTCAAGTAATTGCATGACTTTTCCAAAAAATCTCTGTCTTTGTTTCCTCTGTTATAGCCTGGTCATCCACAATCTAGAGTGAGCTTATCAGGCTTGAAAAACCATCCCTTGTCATTTTGCTGCTTATAAATGGCACTTTTGTTTTTTTGACCCAAAACATTTTAATTCTGGGATATCCTAGGTTGGCCATGTGGATTGAAATACCAAAGAAAATATTCATCTCTTATGGAGTAGTATTTAGAGACAATCCTCTAGTTTGTAGATCTCTTTGATTTGTAAATTCAGCCACATTTTCGAAAATTTTGTTGTCAGTGTACTGGGAAAAGACATCTTGCGCACAGATTGGACTTCAGTCTGCATGGGCAGTAGGGTCATATTTACAGTCAGGAAGCCCATGTAGCACAGGTGTGAAATATAGTATGATGGGAACAAAACACGAATAAATGAAATTTAATATGAATAATAATTAAACCTCAAACAAATATACTTGAATTTCAGTAGTATGGATGTGATATGGTCTCCTGTTGACCACTTTTATGTAAAAACTTTTGCATTGACATTGTTTAGCCAATTTGCATATTTCATGATACCATGTGGGTAATCTTCAAGCCTCACTGATAAATTATTTTTAATACTGATGATTTTTCACTGGTTGTAGAGAAGTATGTGTGTGTGTGTCTAACAACTAGAACTGAATAAATTATCCTGGAACTAAATAATTAATAATTAATTCATACGTGTTAATCCTGGTCAACAGAGGGGCGATGTCTTTCCTGCTCATCCCTTTCTGTCTCTGTGTCTGATTCTGTCTGCTCATCTGAGTCTCTTGCATTTTCTTCCTCTTATTTTCTTCAACATCTTCTTGTGCATCTGGTTCAAATTCATCCTCATCTCTCTCCTCAAAGTCTGGATCTCCCTCAACTATCTTATAAAGGAACCTCTCTGCTGCAGTTCTGTCTCCTATAACATGGTGTCAGTAAGTACATTTAGATGGTCCTGGTGTCCACTATAGTTGACATTCATAAAAAGGATAATATTTTTAAACACAAACAATTGAACTGCTTTCAGAACTTAAATTAATTTCTGACACTTTAATAAACACACACACACATGCATTAACAGATTATTACCACATTTATTATTATAATATATACTGTATATATATATATATATATATATATATATATATATATATATATATATATATATATATATAGTAGAAAAAAAACTTAAATCTGTTTTATATATATACTTCTCTCCTTTCCTTAAAATGTGCTTGTTGTTAGGGCGGCCATTTTTGATGCAGTGTAAGCAGTAGTTTCTTGCATTCCAGCCAATCAAATGGCACATCAATAGTAAGCCAAGGATGTCATCTGTGCAGATACAGCAGGAATTGGCTGAATAGATGAAACAATTTAAAGAACATTCATGAAAACAAAAGGTCCAATACAGTGGACACAAGTCAAGGGGCAGGGTCTCAGAATGTTAAAACACCATATTGAGGAGTTTAGATATAGTATAATCTCACATCCATGAGTCAGATAATCTAAGATTTTTAAACAAATTTGAACACTAGCATAAGAGAGATCCTTTGACAACTCAAAATATTGAAGCAAAAATGCTGTTGATGAAAAGACATCACAACAGTCATGATTAGCCACGGGGAACATGGCATCACATTAGCACTGCTTAAAAACAAATCAGTAAACTAGTCTGAATTTTACCAAGAGCTAACATGCCCATAATGTGAGTGACAGTTTTAAAGCAAAACTGTGTCAGCATCCAAAAAAACAACAACCTGTAAAAATCATTTGAGTACAGCGTAAGTGTATGGGGGTTCACATTGATAGTGATTCAATTGTTGGAGGTCACATGTCAATGTGCTATTGGTTGTTAGTAGGCGTTTCTAGAGGACAGCAGTATCTGTATCATCCAGTGGATCCCAGTCTGCACTCCCATTGCAAGTTGCCACCTAGTGTCGATGTTCAGTTGCATAAACATAAACTCGCCATAACTTTCACGAGTTCACACTTTCATATCATTTTGAGGGAGTAAGATTTAATGTGTATTTGGCGTGCTGTCTGAAGGGAGAGCTACGAGCTAGGAATTCAGGCCGAACCCAGAGTACTCCCCCGTATGTAAGTGTTTTAGAACTAGGAGTGTGGAGATGGGGTGGTGGGGGGATGCTGCAAACTGTCAATGGATAGAGCAGTGGTGATTTCTTAAAGACTGCAAGGGAAGCTCACCTTCCCCTATAATGTCAAAAAATCAATGGTCAAATGTGTACTATTGTGTTGACATTTTATTTGACTAAAAATGCATTAGAACACGCTCATTATTGTTTAGTATCAGCTACATATAGCAAGGTCGATCTCCTTCTCATACATTCCCATAGTGCGTTACAGTGCATTTCCCAATGGCATTTCCCCGTTGAAGCTCAGCGTCCATTGACTTTAATGGGGCTGCTTTGAAATTTTTTTTCAGTGCTTTCGAAATTAGACGGTCATTGGATAAATGCTGCGATTATGTCCCACCCATGGATGCCTGGCGTCTCTGGGTGAATAGGGAAGTGGGCTGGCCTGGCGTCCGGGCGTCTGCGTGATGATTGGAGGACTGCATCTCCTTTTGATTGACAGCAATATCGCACAATAAAAAATCGGTGATGCGGAAGCTATTTAAGATTACGAGTTCAGTCTCATAGCAGATCTTGTAAATGTAGCCTACTTGAAAGACGAGCTGCTGTAACATATTTATAAATATTTGCAATTTTCATCAGACATTTCACAGGATCTGTCTAGCTTAGTTTTGTTTTTGTGAGGATTCGGACATGCATGCTCTGCATGCATGTTTGTTTTCTGTTGTGAGTGCACAAGATGAGCTTGTGGTCGTTCTCGTGCATGATGTTCTGTCCTGTTTGTGTTCACTTTGTTCAGTGTTGTTGTTTTTTTTTGTCTAGCACACAGTTCGTGTTTACATCGGCCGCATGCTTTCATGTCTTGTTTTGTCTTGTGCTGTGTAGCACAGCCTGTGTTTTACACTAGCTGTGTGCTTTCATGTTGTCATGTTTTGTGGGAATACGTGACTTATAAATGTTCTTATTGTTCTTCATGTCTCATTTTTTGTGGGCACAATTGCTTGTAGCGTTTTTTTACTGGCCATGTGTTTGTGTTTTTGTCATGTTTGATGTCAGCACATGACTTGTCATGTGTTTTCCTTGTGCCTTGTGCTCTTCTGTTGATTGTGTCAACTCTCATCTTGTTTCCTGATTATTAGTTATTTTGCCCCACCTGTCCTCCCTCATTACCTGCCTTTTACCTGTGCTGGTTCGTAGTTTTTGTCCTCGCTCTTTTCACCATCCCCACACCTGACAGTTGAGTAAAAAGAAAAAAAAGTAGTTAGTGTGAACGGCTACCAGCTAGACACAATGTGTCTAGTGTACAGGCAGATCATGTTAAAGGTCATCACCGAAAGCAAAATGCTCTGCAAAGAGACAAAATCACAGCCAATGAGAATATATTTTATATTTTGTAAAGATATATGCTGAACCAAAAATGGCACAATGTATTGGTGGTTATTCAATTCAAATTAATTTGAATAGCACTTTTCATATTGTTTCAAGAACATATTGTTTCAAAGCAGCTTTACAAAAAGTGCATTTCGGAAATGCACACAGAAAAAAACAGTTAATCATTTAATAATCTATATCGCATAACATATTGCTGGTGTTGAGTCGTCTCATCGCAGGTGTTGGGGCATCTGAAATTTCTGTGAGAGGCTTGATACAAACTGGAACTGATGAACGCTATTTCTACCCTAACAGCAGAAAAGCAGATGGGAAATAATTAGCATTGCTGCTATTCATAATATTAATGCATTTGATCTGATTCATCAGTAGTATAAAAGGTAAGCATTATTTTAATTATTGGCTAAAGAGAAGCATCTTTAATCTAGTTTTTAACTGGGACAGCGAGTCTGAGCCTCGAACAATATCAGGAAGGCTATTTTCCAGAGTTTAGGAGCTAAATGCGAGAATGCCTTCCCTCCTTCAGTGGACTTAGATATCCTAGGAATTACCGGAAAGGCTGAATTATAAAAATCATCATGTCTAGACCCCATAAAACATGAAAACCTAATGTGTGTGTGTGTGTGTGCAGTGCGTGCGATGTGTGTGAGAGATGTTAAGCTCATCATGGGAAAGCAAAAATATGAAATGGGGAATATTTCATTTTTCATATATATATATATATATATATATATATATATATATATGTATATATATATATATATATATATATATATATATATAGCTATGGAAAAATTAAGAGACCACTGCCAAATCAGCAGTTGCTCTGGATTTATTATTATAATAAATCCAGAGCAACTGCTGATGTGGCAGTGGTCTCTTAATTTTTTCCATAGCTGTATATACACACCATGACCAAGCATGAACAATTTTAATCACAGCAGCTATAGCTATCAAGACTAATCTGTGCTGTTTTTGGACAAAATGCCAAGAAAGTCTAATTAACATTCATTGACAATGAAACTAAAAATTAAAATAAAAATCACAAAACAAAGAGACAATGAAGTCTGCATTATTCCTTCATGTTGATCATATCTGACCAAGAGCAGGGTCCTCAATGACACAGTAAAAAGTAACCATAAATTATTTTTGGCACTTTTAATTTCTACAACACTAGTGGCACTAAACAGATGTGGTAAAAATATTATTTACATTTTCCATATAAAATTTGAGCAGTGTTTACACATGCAAACTGGCAAACACAATTATATGTTGTTAAAGAGATACAAGGTCCTTAAAGTGTTTTAGAACATTACTATGTGTGCGTGGTTTATATTTTCATTTAGGCTAATTTTTGTTTAAGGTGTCTTAATCTGCATTTGTATATTTTATTATAGCATGTACATGTATTAATTTTTTAATAAGCTTTTATTTTACATTTTTACTTTTCATTTTGTACTTAAAAGTTGTTGTAATTTTGTTTTGCACTTTTGTAATTTTTTTATTCTTTTATTTTTTATACTTTTAATCGGTGCATGTCAGAGTGATCTGTATTTGTTTGTAGCTCCGGAGAATTTCTTCACTAATTCTTGATTTTCTTCTTTACCACTCATTTATAAACAAGCACTTTCTATTTTTATATCATGTGAACTTATCCTCGATACTATTCCTTATAAAAAACAATTGGATTGCTTTGATATCGCTACTTAGATCCAATTTTCCGAATCTAGGCTACTAGCCTTTAGCCCGCTAGCATTCCACGCGTGGCCCTATCGGCCATCTCATTTTACACCCGTTTCACTGAAAAGATACAGGTTATATCCGGCATTTCAGTCCTAAATTAGTAGTGATATTTGTAGTATCACTACTAATTTACTGTTCATCTTTTATAATGGCGAACACATCAGATGCGTGTCTAACGTTAGTCATTCGAGCTGTTCTTTCCAAGCTGGAACACGTCGAGAAGCAGATCCGTGGTCTGCTGGTGAAGCAAGCCGAGCTGTTGGATCGGCGTTCAACGCTTGAAGCATCACGCGCCGATGCTCACAAATCAGTGGTTAGTAACGTTAACTCTTTGACTCCGACCTCGTCCACTCCGCGTGTCTCTCTGCCCAGGAGGACGCGATCATCTTGGACTTCATTTACTCCGGCGCCACCGATACAGCACCATGGAGCATGGATCACGCAGCGGAAGACACAAGCAAGGACCAGAGCTACCTCTCCGTCCCTCCCGGTTCTTCGAGATTCCCACTCGGAACTGCTTCTCCCCTCTTCGCGAACCGGAACAAGACGATGCCGTGATCATTGGCACATCCATGGTCCGTCATGTCCGCACTAACTCGGAGAAAGGTTAGGTGTGCACTCACTGCTTTCCTGGTGCTCGTGTTCTCGATGTTGCTGCACAGGTTCCTGAGATCCTGAGCGGTGACAAGCGGGAGCGAATGACATTAGGCTGCGGCAGACAGAGGTTCTGAAGAAGGACTACATGAGCCTGATCGAGACGGTATGCACCACAGCGCCTAAAGCAACGATCATCGTGTCTGGACCGCTACCCACGTACAGACAAGGACAGGAAAGGTTCAGTAGACTATTTGCACTTAATGAATGGTTAATGTTATTGTGAAAATGAACAGAAACTGCTCTTTGTAAATTATTGCCACCTGTTTTGGGAGAGACCGAGGCTGTATCGGGCAGACGGAGGCCAACCCAGCAGAATCGGAGCGGCTGTTCTGTCCAAGACGTTACGCATCAGATGACTAGTAAGTCAAAGTCCAAATCACAGCCTGTTGTCCAAACTTAAACAATATGCATAGTGTGGAGCGTTATATAGAAACTGTGTCCATTCCTCGTTTAGTGAAGCCAAACAATAAATCTAGTGTAGGATCTAGCAATAATCTTATTGTAATTAAACCAGAAAATCTAAATATCAGTGAACAAAAACAATTCTTAAAGCTAGGTCTTCTAAACATTAAATCGCTCACACCTAAGGCGGTTATCGTTTTGTTTGTTTAAATGGGAAAAAATCAAAGATAACGCCAGTAGACTATGGAGTACCGCAAGGATCGATTTTAGGCCCTCTGCTATTCTCAATATATATGCTGCCACTTGGTAATATTATAAGAAAACATGGAATTAATTTCCACTGTTATGCTGACGACACTCAACTATATATTTCATTACAACCAGACGAAAACACTAACTCATCTAAATTGACAGAGTGTCTCAAAGATATAAAATGCTGGATGACGCGGTAATTTCCTGCTATTAAATTCAGATAAAATGGAGGTATTACTTATTGCTCCAAAAAACTACTCAAAAAAACTCTTACAATACAACATTAATATAGATGGATGTCCTGTTACCCACAGTAAAATACCTGGGTGTTATACTAGACCGCAACTTGTCTTTCGAAAATCATATTTCATATGTTACAAAACAGCCTTTTTCCACCTTAGAAACTTTGCTAAACTACGTAACATGCTATCTGTTTCTGATGACGAAAAGTTAGTTCACGCATTTATGACCTCGAGACTAGGGTTGGGAAAAAATCGATTTGAAATAAAAATCGAGTTGGCAGGTCAAAATCGATTCATATTTTCAAAAAATCGATTTTTTTTATTTTTTTTTCTCCCCTCTTCAGTATAGTGTAACTTACATTTTGCATTCACCAAATCTTCCTTCAGGGTTTCCACAGTTCGGTTACGACAGTCAATACGATGAAACTCTCTCAAAGATGATTCAATGTTCCTATTATTATACTTGATCTGTAGATAAACGTCTATGGTTTCGCATAAAACAACTTTGTCTTGCTGGAATATTGCTGTAACTAAGTCATGACGTTACTTTCTACCGGGTGTCTGTTAGAGCAAAACACTAGTCAGAGCACTATTGTTCTTCACGCGCACAGTAATTGAAATTTAAAACTGTTAAAAGAAAAGGTTCAATAAACGATTGCATAGCTAGATACTGTATATTATACACAAATCAGTATGTATTTCCTTTGTGCTTTAAACTGTTCAGTGCGGACTGCGACCTATGGACTTGACGCGCTGGGTTGCTGCGCTGTGACTCCATGTGGCTTACAAGCGCATCATTCAGCGCTCGAATGCGCATAAACGCTATGTGCCGCGGCCCGCGATGTATTGGAGCCTTTCATATCATAATACGTTTGTGCAATGAAAGATTATTAATAGCCTTTTCTTGTTCTGTCCTATCTATCATATGTTACTGTCTCATTAAACAGCTGTGCTATACATTTAAAACATGTCTCAATTGTATAGTAGACCAGACTATATAATAATTGATCCTTTTGATTTTTGTTATCTTGTTTTTCATGAATGTACAATACAAAGAGCAATGTGTAAAGTTTGACCAGATTTAGAGTTGCACTTGTCTCATATTTGTTCCCCACTAAATGTTTTTTTTCCCTAAATGTTCGGATTTTATTCAATATTGTGCACTTGCGAATTTGCGATCTTTTTAGACTAAATTGTACTGCTGAATTATCCATTAATCTAATTTATAATAGCATTTTTGTCATAGATTATGATAATATTTTTTGGGATTTGTTGTATTTCTTTATAATGAAGTTGTATTAATTAGATTGTGTTTAACACACAAAAGAGTTATAATCAGTTCAACACAGAGAGTTATAGAAATTCTACTTGATTTAAAAAAAAAAAAAAAAAAAAATTGAATCGTAAATCGAGTTTTTTATAAAAAAAATCGCAGATTTTCGCTGATTTTTTTAAGGGAAAAAAATCGCCCAGCCCTACTCGAGACTAGATTACTGTAATGCTTTATTAGCTGGTTGTCCTGCATCCTTAATAAACAAGCTAGTCCAAAATGCAGCTGCTAGAGTTCTTACTAGGTCAAGAAAATACGATCATATAATATATGATTTTATCATCTCTACACTGGTTACCTATTAAGTTCAGTATCAACTACAAAATACTACTACTGACCTATAAAGCCCTAAATGGTTTAGCTCCAATGTACTTAACGGACCTTCTTTTGCCCTACAATCCACCGCGTTCTTTAAGATTACCAAATTCAAGGCTTCTGGTCATTCCTAGGATATCTAAGTCCACTAAAGGAGGGAGGGTGTTCTCGCATTTAGCTCTAAATCTCTGGAATAGCCTTCCCAATACGGTCCGAGGCTCTGACTCGCTGACACAGTTTAAAACTAGACTAAAAACGCATCTCTTTAGTCAAGCATTCACATAACGCTTACCTTTTATTCCTCTGTTACACCATACAGAACCGTTTGCCACTGAAACTGCTTAACGCACCAGTGGGGCTCGACAGCCTTTTAGACAAACGGGTCTGCGCGTATGGTTGGGTTGCGAGAATTTGTGAGATAATGATTTTCTAACACCGACTCCTGTATAATGGAAATCATTATGAACATCAGCTATGCTAATTATTTCCCATCTGCCTTTCTGCTGTTATCTCGGGATGTTTGACCCGAGAAAAATGGCGTTCGTCAGGTCCAGTTTGTATCCAGCCTCTCACAGGGATTTCAGATGCCCCAACGCCTGTGATGAGAAGACCAACGCCTGTGAAGAGACGACTCAACGCCAGCGATATGTTATGGCTCTGTGTTATATATAAACAATATTTATATTTAATATTAATATATTAACAATATGAATGTGAACCAGAGGAGAACTGGCCCCCGACTGAGCCTGGGTTCTCCCAAGGTTTTTTCTCCATCCAATCTGATGGAGTTTTGGTTCCTTGCCACTGTTGCCTTGCTTTGCCTTGCTTTTGGCTTGCTTAGTTGGGGTTATTTAATATTTAATATTTAACAATATTATTGATCTGTGTTGTACTACTTTCATGTTATCACTGTGAAGCTGCTTTGATACAATCTGTATTGTAATAAGCGCTATATAAATAAATGTGACTTGACTTGACTTATTCGTTTTATATATATATTTCTATTAAGAAATACATTTAGATTTATTATAGTTTTAGTAATTTTAGTACTTTAACTTCAACTTTTTTTAAGTTAGTTTCCAAAGCAACACAACTAATTTTTAATAGTTTAGTCAACAGTAACGACACTGGTGCACTGAAACATCCCCCACAATGCACCTTGAAACCAGTTTCTATTAGCTGCTCACTGTAAAACAAGAAATTGTCTTCAGTCTCTCAAGTGGACAGAAATTGAGGACAAGAACATATTTCATGATAAAAGTCATATGACAAGTGAAGGACATGGCATTATTGTGATGCATTCCAGTGATGTTTTAATGTGCAACCATGCAATCGTGATGCACAAAATTTAGTCATCTGTATCCCAATGTGGATCCCATAGCCCAAATTTGTGTTCACAAAATATTGATTTGCGACAGGTAACTAGTGATCAAATAGTTTAATACATTTTATTTATCTACTGCTGGGAAGACCCAAATTATACCATTAAATCAGGCTGTTTATTTGTGTTTAACTTTATTTATTCTAGCTTTTGTAGAAGTATGAATATTTGTTTACCTGTTGATTTAAATGAATGAGTGTGAAGTACACACCGAGGCAATTTGTGAGAGCAAAGACCTGACAATGTCCCTAAACAGGGGGTCCCAAGGTTAGTCTACTTACAAGCAAGGGTTTGGACATGCCAAGTAATTTCGAGTGCTAACACAAGAGCTTACAGATGAGAGGCAAACAGGCAAGCACTTTGGGGCCAGGCGGTGTGGTTCGGTCCCCGGCGTGGTATCGATCGGTTGAAATCTCATCACTCTACCTTTTGAAGTAGTTAAGAGCAGCCTCGTCTGCCACAATTGGATGTGGGGATTGGATTTCTCCCAGGTCACCCGTGGTTATTTTTAGGGTGGTGAGAAAATCCTGTCTCCACCACACTTGAAAGCACACATACACATGCAACATACACAGAAGAGGGGAGGGGGAGGGGAAATGCTTAATTGCACAAGATTGAGCTTGTCATGTGGGATGTTTGCTTTTCTGCAAATGCATTGTGAATAGCATATTTATAACATAAGCTTAGCTGGTAATTTCACCACCACATGGTAAAAACCACCACATGGTGAAATTTGACATATTACATGGTTTGAGACCATATTAAACCTGGGTACAAGCCCTTTACAAATCTGTTTTATTTCTTTAATCATTTGTCTGTAACAAAAGTTATGGTTATCTGAAATCGGCTGATCGCTATGATTTTCAGAAATGGAATTTTGAGGTTTAATTAACGGACACAGTCCTGCTAGCGGGATGACTGGTGCTCCCTTTTTTATTGCCTTTTTTCATATCACATACAGTATTTTAGTAATCATCATAGATTAGGTATCATTCGAAAGCTTACAAATTCAAAATTCAACCTGTGAAAACCGTTTTGAAATTGGACGATTGAGAGGCGAGCAAGGTCTTTTAAACGAGCAGCTTCAAACTCTGTTGTTCTCTTGTGCTCTGCATCACACCACACGATAACGCTGGAAAAAATAAATAAATAAAAACTTGCGGGCTGTTGTAGTTCACCCAGGACTGGACTTCATTCTCTTATGTTGTTTATTTTGATAGGTGAACTGTCTTTGTAGTGTTAAGAGAAGGAGAGCTAAACGGGAGATACTGTTTTTTGCCCCTCCGCCTGCGTATTCTTAAAGATAAACTAGACTTGTATTTAGACTTAACGTACCAGCACGACATTCGACTGGTTTTCCCAGATCACATCACATGTGCACATATAAAACAAAGTGATAATAAACATAAAACAGCAAATACGTAAATCAAAACTGCCTAATGTTACTGAATGAAATGTCGACCCAAGACAGGATATAGGATTGTGCAAGCTTTGTTTATTTGTGTGTAGAGACCTGGATAAATGTTTTGGGTTCTCTAAATAACTGACGGTTTTTTATGGAAGGAGAATTTTATTATTTGTATTTGGGTCTGAACAGATACACACACCTAGAAGCAAAGTGGTGATGGACTTGTTTTTTTCTTTTCATGTTCATATTTGAGACATGTTTATAAAAGTTTTTTTCAAATGTGTGTGTAAAGGAAAACAAATCATACAATAGGACATTTAATTGTATTTTCTGAGAGCGTCAGTTTGACGATGAGAACTGTGTACTTTGACCTCGGAAGTTTACGTCACTGGAGAAAAAAAAAGAGAAGGAAATTGAAGCAACGCAGTTGTTTCTCTCCCGCGATGGGCGAGTGAAGTTTGTCGTTCTGAAAAGGCTGACGCCAGTCAAAGCTCACAAACTATTTTGAGTTTTGTGTGAACTGATAAAAGAGTGCTACGCATGAGTTTTCAGCCGATTGGAAAGAGGAAAAAGATCGCGGGAGAGTTCGGTGAGAGACTGGGCACTTCAGTTTCACGTGAGTGAAAGAGATGGAGGAGGAGATCTAACACGAGGGTCCCATGTGAGAGAATCTGTTTTCTACTATCACGTTGATTATATATATAGTATTTTTGTTTGGTTTTAGAGGGTGAAATCCGGAAGAATATATATCCGTGTTTATTTTCTCCAAGTTCAGTGAGTGTTACAGTAACTAATTAACCGTTAACTAATTCTGTTGACAATTTTGTAGACATCCGGAAGAATATATACCCGTGTTTATTTGGTTAATTTTGGATAAAGGTATCACAGTGGTGTATGCAGTTTGGAGGTCGAGTCAAGTGCATGTTTTTTTTTCTTGAACACTGAGAGATCGTCGAAATCAGGAGGTCTGTGTTGATTTTCGGATCCTTTCAACCAGTTCGAGGAGGAAGGAGTTCAATGACATCCACTCAACATCGTTGTGGGTTGCGTCACGGATGCTGTTCGTCTTCTCGCTGGGGAGTGAAGATTGTGGATGAATATTCAACAAATGGAATCATTGGTTTTCACTGATTCGTGAGTACACTTTTGCATCAAAGAGCTCCAACTAGCGCGCCATCTGTGTACTGAAAATCCCAGCTGGGTAAATTTTGAGTAGTAGGCCTACATTGACATTTGTTTTTGTGGGTTATGGTGATGATTGGTATTCATTGTTGTTGAGTTGTGACTTTGTGCATTGAATTATTTGTTCATTCAATAAGGGGAGAAAACAAGATAAAAGAGTACTGAGAGGAATAAATACACACTTATTAATCTGTCATAATTTTGTGTGGTATTGTTAATTTGTTTTTTTCTTTGAGGGATTTTTCATTGTCAAATCTAAAGAAACATAATCTGACACTATCAGGTGAAGATCTGAGATCTGGGTTATATGTTGATAGTGTAACTGAAGGGAAATGTGCCTCCACCGGGTAGTGGATAAAATTAAGATCCCCTAGAAAGACTTTTACCTTGTGAGCCATAAAATTCTAACCGGTAGGAGGGCTACATTTTGTGGGGGCTCGTCCGGGATAGGTCAGATTATTTGGGCCCAAGCCCTGAAAGGGCGCAGAGCCCTATTGTTTTCCTTCCGATTATTTATTTTTTTTTTTTTTTTTTTTTTATTTATTTTTTTTTTTCTTTTCTAGCGACTATTCGGGCACTTTTGGGGCCCTTAACATGCTCGAAACTCTTGAAACTTTGCACACGGGTCAGAACCCGCGGCCATCAGAGCCGGGCTGAAGCTGGTACCCGGGCGTGGCAGGGCGGCTCGTCAGCGCCCCTGGAATGGGGTCCGAACACCTGGTCCATAACTCAAACACACTTGCATGTAATAATATGAAACTCGGTACACATGTCGATAGCAGAATTTCATCTATACCTCGCGTTCTTGCTCTTTACCCCAGCCCAACAGGAAGTCGGCTATTGAGGTTTTTTTGTAAAACACACGCAATGAACTTTTAAATACTCCTCCTAGAGCTCTGATCCAAATTCGACGAAACTCGGTCAGCTAGAAGTCAAGACATTGAGGATGAAAGTTTGTGTGGGGATTTTTGATATCTCGAACGGTTTGGCCGTGGCGAGGAAACGAAACTATGGCGAGAAACGTGAAACAGGAAGTGTGTCATAACTTCAGCATACATTAACTGATCTGGATGAAACTTCAGCAGTGCGTTCGCTGTAAGAGGACGATCACATGGATGTGACTATTGTGAGTCAAAGTTATAGCGCCACCAACTGGCAGCAGGAAGTGTGTCACTTTCAAAATGCTTTGAATCACCCTCTTACTTTTTACCCGATTTGCTTCAAACTTCATCTGTATAATGTACATACACGGCAGATGAAGACCTATGAATGGATTCTTGATATCTTTGAAACTGTTGCCGTGGCGACGCATCAAACTTTACCATTCTTTTAGGATGCATTCTTTTAGGGATTCGAACATTTGTCCATAAATCAAACACACGTGCATGGATTAATATGAAACTCGGTACACTCATAGATCACATCAGGCCAAACAACTTTCGTGCTCTAAGTTTTACGACAGTTCAAACGAAGTCGGGAATTATGTTTTTTTTTTTTAAATAATTGTCCTAGAAAAACATCAAATTACAACCCATGCTGTTACCAATCACCACCAAACTCGGTGTGCATGAAGTCAAGACATTGAGGATGCTATATTCCGGACGGATTTTTGATATCTCTGAACGGTTTGGCCGTGGCGGATTTTTTTGACTAAAAAAGGACACATAAAGTGTGTTATAACTTGGTTAGTTTTACTGACAGTTACAAAACTTGCCGTGTATATTGTTCTATTCAAGCCAAACAACTTTCTAATTAACAATAATAAGCTCAAACCCACAGAAAGTCAGATATTGTAGTTTGAATATGATCATGCTCTTTCTGAGCCTAGGCCTGTCACACAGTCTGTGTGTGTGTGTGATTGAGTCTTTTGACACACAGTCTCTGTGTGTGTGTGTAGGGGGAGGGGGCTTAATAATTTCACTGTGTGTCTGGCCTGCTAAAGTAAATACATTTCTTAAGCCTGGTATTTTTTAAATAAGTTTTTGTTTTTATTTTTTTATAAGTAAAGACATATAACCTGTTTAATTGTAGTGCATTGACAATAGTTTTATATAATTAGTGTATTAATTAAATTAACTTGGTCCATAAATCAAAAAGGAAGTGTGTTAAAACTTCTGCATACATTAACTGATCTTGATGAAACTTCAGCAGTGTGTTCGTTGTAAGAGGCCGATCACATGGATGTGACTATTGTGAGTCAAATATATAGCGCCACCAACTGGCAGCAGAAAGTGTTTCACTTGCAAAATGCTTTGAAATCACACTCTTACTTTTACCCGATTTGCTTCAAACTTCATCTGTATAATGTAAACACACGCCAGATGAAGAGCTGTGAAAGCATTATTCAATATCTAAGATAATGTTGCCATAGCAACGCATCAAACTTTAACATTCCTTTTTTTTTGATGATTTTGAGTCTCTTAGCGGCTTTTGGGGCCCTTAATGGGTTTGAAAACTCTTGAAACTTTGCACACAGGTCAGATCCCACAGCCATCAGAGCCGGGAAGATGGTACCCGGGTGTGGCAAGGGGGCTAGACAGCGCCCCCTGGAACGGGGTCCAAAAACTTGGTCCATAAATCAAACACGCTTGCATGTAATAATATGAAACTCAGTACACATGTTGATCTCATCGTTTCATATATTCATATATTCTCCTCAAGCCGGACAACTTTCTAATTTACACTCATGAGCTAGGACCCACAGAAAGTCAGATATTTTGGTTTGAAAATGTTGAGTGTCTCTCTGAGCCTACACTTCTGTATGGCAAGCCCTTTTAACATTTAAAAGCTAAGTTTGACTATTCGTAATTAACATTGTAGATATCAACAACGTCTTTCTAGTCGTAATTACATTTTGGATAGTTTGTATTATCATTTAAGATATCTGTAACGTAATTGTGACTAGTCGAAACGACAGATAGAGTATGGCAAGCCGTTTTAACATTTAATCATTTTAACCTACTAGTCTCTATTTTCATGCTACTAGTACTTATTTTTTAGATACTAGTATCTATTCCATTAAGTACTAGTACTTATTCATTAGCTACTAGTGCTTATTCTTTAGATACTAGTGCCTTTTCTTTAGATACTAGTGTTTATTCTTTAGGTACTAGTACCTTTTTAAAGATACTAGTACTTATTCATTAGACACTAGTCCTTATTTATTAGATACTAGTACTTATTCATTAGATGCTAGTCCTTATTCATTACATACCAATGCTTATTAATTAGTTACTAGTACTTATTCATTAGATGCTAGTACCTATTAAATAGATACTAGTACTTATTCATTAGACACTAGTACTTATTTCAATGGTGACTAGTAACTATTCTTTTGTTACTAGTCACATTTTTTCCAGTGACTTCTATGGTGATCTGTCATTCAGATATGATTCTCAATTGTGGAATACATACTAGTAATGTATTCCAAAGCAGGGGTTACGTTTTTGCACGTCGTGCAGAATAACCCTAAAGGCACCAAGGTGGCGGTGCCACTCGGCTTTATATATATATATATATATATATATATATATATGTATGTATATATGTGAGTATATATGTATATATATGCATATATATATATATATATATAAATATAGCTGCGAGCAGCGATGGAGGGCCAAAGCCGGCGGATACCGCCATTCCGGTGCCTTTAGGCACCGGGGTCGCGGTGCCACCGGCTTGGGCCTGCGAATCGCTGCTCGCAGCTATATTTCAGATTGTGTTTCAGAAACAGTGAACTTGTGTTCTTTGAAAACGAAATTGTGATTATTTTTTTTTTTTTTTTTTCAAATTGAAAAATTTGAAGTGATTTATGTGTATATTGTTTCTTTGAGAATTCTGTGAAGAGAACTTTGTTTAACATTGTTAAGTTTTTTCTGAGCACATACTGTTGAGGACACAGAAAAAATGGAGGTTAGTGAGATTATTGACTGGTGCAGAGAGAAAGGCCTTGAGTTAGACAGGGTTATCATTCTGAGCAATGTACCAGCAGATTGTGAAGAAAGAGTAATTTATGAAGTGCTGGATGCTGCTCTGGGAATGAGGAAATGCAAAGTGATAGCTCGCCTCTTTGATAAGACTAAGCGACAGCAGTTTCTTCTGATTGAGACAGTTAGCAAAGTTTCTGAGATGTCTATACCTGCAGAGCTTGGAGGACCTGAAGTAGGTACCTGGTACACACAGGTTGTGCATATTGCAGTGGAAGCACCTAAACACAGTAAGGAAGATGAGTTTCAGACTAAGCTGATGTCTTTTCTTCAAGCAGAGGGAAAATCGCTATCTGATATTCCGAGTTTAGCTTCCTCTACACCTGTGCTTGACACTAGACTGGTTGATGCCATTAACTCCCTTGTTCAAACATGTCATGTGGCTTCGTCTGAGGAGAGAGCTGGATATAGGAAGCTGCGTCCCTTCTCTGGGTTCATTCCCACTCCCCATGGAGAGGATGAGTATGAGGTCTGGGTGGAGCAGACTACTCACATTCTGGAAGAGTGGCAGTGTTCGGATAATGTCAAAAAGCAGAGACTAGTAGAGTGTCTCAGAGGTCCTGCAGCGGACATTGTAAGGTTCGAGAAGACCGGTAACCCATCTGCTACTTTCTGTGACTACCTTAGTGCATTAGAGTCAGTGTTTGGCACCACTGAAGATGCTGCAGATTTGATGCTAAAATTTAGGAGCACTTACCAGAGTGAGGGAGAGAAGCTCTCAGCCTACATAATGAGGTTGGATAGGATGCTACACAGTATGCTGAGGAAAAGAGGCATTGAGTTCTCTGCAATGAATCGTCTTTGAATGCAGCAAATAGTTAGAGGTGCTCTTTCAAGTGACCTGGTGGCAATGCGCTTGAGGATGACCCATAAGCTGTGTGCCCCTCCCTCCTTCAATGAGCTAATGAAAGAGGTGCGAGAAGAAGAAAGCATGTTAACACAAAGGAGCTCAGTGCATGCAAATGTAGCTGTGTCTGGTGTGCCCCCTGCAAAGACTGAGTCATCTGGTAACACCAACCTGGCAAATTCAGAAGTTGAAATGTTGAAGAGGGAGATTAGGGGGTTGAAGAACGAGGTGTCTCGCTTGACAGCTGTGGCGAAGGAACCAGCGACTTATGATCATTCCGCTACACACAGTTTATCTGCCACTGCAGAGAGTAAAGCACCAAACAGACCAGTGAACGAGGCAAACATCTTTTGTTACAGATGTGGAGAAGATGGGCATATGAAACGTGATTGTACCAAGGAAGAAAATCTCAGGAGGGTAAACCAGCGGCTCATCAAAATGAGACAGTCGTCGGGAAATGCCTCCGGGGCTCAGTAGAGGAACGGCCTGAAGCTCCGGGGAAGACACGTTCCATGAAGTGCAAAAGAGCAAGAGCTGAGCAAGTAGATCTTCCGAACGGGTTAGTTGGACCTAGCTCTGTCCTTCCCATCCAGGTGGAAGGTATCTACACTAAGGCTTTGCTAGATAGTGGATCGCAGGTTACGCTGTTGTACAGATCTTTCTATGAGAGACACTAAAGCATCTGCCATTGACACCAATTGAAAATCTGGAGATATGGGGATTAAGCTCGCAGAGATACCCTTATGATGGCTGCTTGTCTTTAAGGCTGGAGTTTCCAGGATCTGTGGCAGGAGTGGCGGAATCCATAGATGCACTTGTGTTGGTCTGTCCCGATCCTGTCATGAAAGGTGATGTCAACATTCTGGTGGGAACAAACACGGCTGTGGTAAAGAAGCTTGTGGAAGTTTGCAAGACGAAGATGGGTAATGATTTCCTTCATACCTTGACTGTTCATCCTGAGATCAGAACTGCCTATGAACGGGTCATTGCTGTTAACAAGTGTGATGTTGTTGACTGTAGAGGGACAGTCTGGTTTCATCGCCTTAAGCCATTGAAGTTGGCTCCGGGAGAGAGTGTGAGGGTTTCTGGAATCCTGAAATACCCAGGCACATTATCTTCTAAAACCTTGTTAGTGGATCAGCCTGAGGAGTCCCGGTTTCCTGAGGAACTGCTGGTGAGAGCTGAGGTGCAGTCTGCTGCTGCAGTCCAGTCAAAAAGAATTGGTGTCACTATTAGGAATGTCTCTTCTTGCCCAGTAACGATTAAGAGAGGAATGCCAATCGCCCACGTGTTTCCGGTTGACGTTGTGCCTACTGTTTCTAAACCCAGAGAGAGTAGTGGACAAACCAAACTGACCAAGGATTCATTTAATTTTGGCGATACCTCGGTTTCTGAAGAATGGAAACAACGGCTGGCAGAAGATGTGCGAGAAAGGATGTTTTCTCCTGTGATGAATTTGATGTGGGATGTTCGAAGAGTACCCAACATCATATCAGGCTGACAGAGGATAAGCCTTTTCGTGAGAGGTCACGGCGGCTTCCACCAGCCGACATCGAGGATGTTAGGGAGCACTTGGAGAAGCTAAAAGAGGCTGGAATTATTGCTGACTCCAGAAGTCCCTACGCTTCACCGATCGTTGTAGTCCGAAAAAAGAATGGACAGATAAGGATGTGTGTGGACTACAGAACTTTGAATCGTCGCACAATCCCTGACCAATACACCGTTCCACGCATTGAAGATGCTCTGGCTTGCTTAAATGGAAGCCAGTGATTCAGTGTATTGGACCTTAGGAGTGGATATTACCAGATCCCTCTGAGTGAAGTTGACCAAGAAAAGACAGCTTTCATTTGCCCCGTGGGGTTTTATCAATTCCAACGGATGCCACAAGGGATTTGTGGAGCTCCCGCAACTTTCCAACGAGTGATGGAAAAGACGGTCGGAGACATGAACTTGTTGGAAGTGTTGGTCTACTTGGATGACCTGATTATCTTTGGACGGACTTTGGAGGAGCATGAGGAGAGGCTGCTCAAGGTACTGGACCGGTTGCAGAGCGAAGGATTGAAGTTGTCTCTGGACAAGTGCACCTTTTGTCAGACTTCTGTCAGCTATGTTGGTCACATTGTATCTCAAGACGGTGTCTCAACTGATCCTTCCAAAATTGAAGCTGTCAAGTCATGGCCCATACCCCAGAATGTGACAGAGCTACGTTCCTTCTTAGGTTTCTGTGGGTACTACAGGAGATTTGTCAAAGACTATTCAAGAGTGTCTTACCCATTAAACCAGTTGCTGCAGGGGTGTCTACCCGCTGAAGACCATGAAGAAGATGAAAGCTGGGGACAATATAGACAGAGTTGTGTACAAAGCCTCAGATCCATTTGGAAGTAGATGGACTGATACTTGTGAAGCTGCTTTCAATGATTTGAAGGTGAGACTTACCCAGGCTCCTGTATTGGTCTTTGCTAATTCTCAGCTCCCGTGCGTCTTACATGTTGATGCCTGTTGTGAAGGTTTGGGCGGGGTGCTGTATCAGGACCAAGGACAGGGGTTGAGGCCTGTAGCGTTTGTCAGCAGAAGCTTGACGCCTTCAGAAAGGAACTATCCCGTCCATAAACTTGAGTTCTTGGCGTTAAAGTGGGCTGTTGTCGACAAGCTACATGATTATCTGTATGGAGCAAAGTTTGAAGTGCAGACGGACAACAATCCGCTGATTTACGTTCTGACCACAGCCAAACTGGATGCTACGGGACATAGGTGGCTGGCAGCCCTTACTGCATATGACTTCAGTCTCAAGTACAGGCCTGGGAGACAAATGTTGATGCCGATGCTTTGTCTCGTCGTCCTCATAGGGGAGTGAAGGAGCAGGAGTGGGCTAATATATCATCCTCTGGAGTAAGATCCCTGTGTAAGCTTCCAGTGCAAGACAAGTACAACTGTTTCACAACTGCCAGCAGGATTGTCACGTCATTGGGAGGATCTCCTAAATCAGTCCCCAGAGCTTACTGTAACTTAGCCACTCTGGATACTTCTATGATTCCAAAACTGAGTTCTGCAGACCTTTCACATGCCCAGCAAGAGGATCCTTGTCTTGGAGAGATATGGAGAGCTCTTAAAGGAGGAGATCTGTCTAAGGTCAAGAAGGAATCCCACAAGGATATCCCCTTGATCATGAGAGAGTGGGAGAGATTAAGAATTGAAAATGGAGTGATGTTTCGGTGCACTCAAGCCTCAGACAAACCTTGTCGGAAGCAGTTATGCTTGCCCAGGAAGTTCTGTGATGTAGTTCTCAGGTCACTTCATGATGATTCTGGACACATGGGATTGGACAAGACCTATGGATTGGTGAGAGACCGATTCTACTGGCCACGAATGAAGATTGAGGTGGAGAAGTACTGCCAAACATGTGCCAGATGTGTCCAAAGGAAGACTCTGCCAAAGAGAGTTGCGCCATTGTCACATTTATCCAGTGATGGACCCATGGATCTTGTGTGTATGGATTTTCTATCCATAGAGCCAGACTCCAAGAACATCTGTAATGTCCTTGTCATCACGGACCACTACACCAGGTATGCGCAGGCGTTTCCGACTAAGGATCAGAAGTCGACCACAGTTGCGAAGGTCCTGTGGGAGAAATACTTCATTCACTATGGACTGCCTAAACGGATGCACACGGACCAGGGACAGGATTTCGAGAGCAGGCTCATACAGGAGTTGTTTGACCTCCTAGGGGTGGAGAAATCCCGAACAACACCATACCATCCCCAGGGTGATCCGCAACCTGAACGGTTCAACCGGACACTTTTGGACATGTTGGGGACCCTAGATCCGAGGCAGAAACCGCAGTGGAGCCGTCACATTGGACATCTTGTACACGTGTAGTCTTACCAGCGCTTTGTCAAGACCATGCAGCAAGAGCTGAAGTCTGCATACGAGCTGGCAGAGGAAAAAGCTGGAAAGAAGAATGCAGGAAATAAGAGAAGATATGATCAGAAACTGCATTACTCTCACCTTGTTCCTGGAGATAGAGTGCTGATCAGGAATCTTGGATTGCAAGGAAAGCACAAGTTGGCAGACAGATGGAGTGCTGAGCCATACATTGTCCAAAGCCAGATGCCTCACTTGCCTGTGTTTCGTCTTAAGCCAGAGAGTGGAACTGGACCTGTCAAGATTCTGCATAGGAATCACATTCTTCCTGTTGGAGAAGGGTTGAGACAGCAACAAGTTCATAACAGTCTCCGGGAACCCAGAAAGAGAGTTCTAAGGAAAAAGAGGGATGCTGGACAGACACAGAGTCCAGAACAGAAAGGTGAAAATGCACCTGTGAGACAGGAAACAGAAGCTAGAGTTGATCAGAATTCTGATGTGAGTTCAGAGAGTGAGGACGAAATGTATGGAGTGTGGTATCACGTACCTGAAAATCATCCTTTGACTCCTAGGAGTAGAGACACTTCACATAATGATTCTGATAATGTTGTTTCAGAGACTGTTGAACATAGTACTTCTGAGGAATTTGAGCATTCTGGAGCCAGAGTTGAGATTCCCCAAAAAGAAAAGACAGATGAGTCAGTAGAGTCTGTTTCAAGACTGCTACCAGAACGTGATTCTGATAACTTGCAAAGTGTGAGTCAATTGTCAGACATTGTTGATGTTAGTGCAAGTGATGTGCAAGACCTTTCAAACGTCAATGAGAATGATGTAAATCAAGGTATCTCTACAGAGGTATTTGAAAAGGAGAGAAGGTCTCAAAGAGAGAGAACTGTGCCTAAAAGGTTTACCTATGATACTCTTGGGAAGCCAAAATATGAGCCTGCCATTGCTCAAATTAAAAGTCCTGTTAGATACTGTTCTTCTGTCTTTTTGAGGTTGAGTGTGCCTGCAAGAAGGTTAAATACCTGTTCAGTTGACTTAACTGCTAATCACTAATTTGAGTGAATTGCTTCAGTATAGACATGGGTCTAATGTGATATTATTTTGCTCATTCATTTAAAAAAAGAGGACATTTGTATATGTTAAAAGAGCTGAGATATTGAAATGTAAATTGTGTGATTCTCAGTTTTCCCTCGTTATGAGGACATAACGATTTTTGGTGGGGGGAAAATTTAGAGACCTGGATAAATGTTTGGGGTTCTCTAAATAACTGACGTTTTTTTATGGAAGGAGAATTTTATTATTTGTATTTGGGTCTGAACAGATACACACACCTAGAAGCAAAGTGGTGATGGACTTGTTTTTTTCTTTTCATGTTCATAATTGAGACATGTTTATAAAAGTTTTTTTCAAATGTGTGTGTAAAGGAAAACAAATCATACAATAGGACATTTAATTGTATTTTCTGAGAGCGTCAGTTTGACGATGAGAACTGTGTACTTTGACCTCGGAAGTTTACGTCACTGGAGAAAAAAAGAGAAGGAAATTGAAGCAACGCAGTTGTTTTCTCTCTCCCGCGATGGGCGAGTGAAGTTCGTCGTTCTGAAAAGGCTGACGCCAGTCAAAGCTCACAAACTGGAAGAATATATACCCGTGTTTATTTGGTTAATTTTGGATAAAGGTATCACAGTGGTGTATGCAGTTTGGAGGTCGAGTCAAGTGCATGTTTTTTTTTGTTTTTTTTTCTTGAACACTGAGAGATCGTCGAAATCAGGAGGTCTGTGTTGATTTTCGCGGATCCTTTCAACCAGTTCGAGGAGGAAGGAGTTCAATGACATCCACTCAACATCGTTGTGGGTTGCGTCACGGATGCTGTTCGTCTTCTCGCTGGGGAGTGACGATTGTGGATGAATATTCAACAAATGGAATCATTGGTTTTCACTGATTCGTGAGTACACTTTTGCATCAAAGAGCTCCAACTAGCGCTCCATCTGTGTACTGAAAATCCCAGCTGGGTAAATTTTGAGTAGTAGGCCTACATTGACATTTGTTTTGTGGGTTATGGTGATGATTGGTATTCATTGTTGTTGAGTTGTGACTTTGTGCATTGAATTATTTGTTCATTCAATAAGGGGAGAAAACAAGATAAAAGAGTACTGAGAGGAATAAATACACACTTATTAATCTGTCATAATTTTGTGTGGTATTGTTAATTTGTTTTTTTCTTTGAGGGATTTTTCATTGTCAAATCTAAAGAAACATAATCTGACACTATCAGGTGAAGATCTGAGATCTGGGTTATATGTTGATAGTGTAACTGAAGGGAAATGTGCCTCCACCGGGTAGTGGATAAAATTAAGATCCCCTAGAAAGACTTTTACCTTGTGAGCCATAAAATTCTAACCGGTAGGAGGGCTACATGTGTATCAAGTTGATGGTCTCTCTCTACTCCATTTGTGTTTTGATTATCGTTCTGAATCCGATTACAGATGTATTATTTGACAAAAATGCTTTTTGCTCATGCAAACATATTTGTTTTTTAGATTGTGCTTATAAATACACTCACTATTAACCCAGAATGTTACCAGAATGTTGTCATAATCTTAAAACTATCAGAAAGTTGTGTCTAATTTTATTAGGCCTACCGGACAATTGTAGTCAAATCAAGAAAAATTGTGTTTTGCACAAAAATAGTTTGACACAACCTGCTCATATTAACTCTGTGAAAGCTAGATAGTTTTCTAAATAAGGCTAGAGCATCCATAACAGTGCCCACTCATGAAAGACCTTGATTGCAGTGTAATATGTGAATTCTGATGTTGCTTGGTTACTGTGGTCACAGTGCTAGGCAACCCCAGACAAGAGGTAAGTAGATACCACAGCTAATGCCAGATTCATGTGTAGTGATGGATACAGGTCTGAAGCAAACTGTCCAAATCCATCCCTGCTAGAAAATCGAGTTCATGAGTAGGAACATGGTTCAAAGGAATTTTTTACAGTGCATTATGGGTATTCTCTAGCCTTTAAGCATACATTTGGTTGTAAATACATTCTTGCGGTTCATTGTGGGACTGTATGAGTGTACTCGATAACATCCATGTATGAGTTCAGGACACCACTACAAATGGTTGTCCTGTCAAATATTGCCCTATTTAAGGGTATACGAGCCGGAGTTACTTTAGACACAGCCATAGTTATTGGTGTATTAGTTTTTAACAGAGTCCAGTGACAGACAGTCAACACAGAAGCTGCTGCTGCATCCTGATTATGGAAGGAAGTCTGATATTTTTTAAAACATTAAGTATTGTATACTGAGAGGCTGAATATAATTACTATAAAACTTAATTTTTATATATTTTTTAAAACGTTAAACGTTATTCGCTGAGCCTTACGGGTGTGTTTCATTGCTCGTCTGTTGTCCATGAAAAGTTCTTGAGCACAGAAAATGAGTTATTGCACATAGCGGTAGAGGCCCCAAATGTGACAGCAAGGTTTAAGTGAGGACAAAATAGCCCGTTCTCATCCTTTAGCCTGTCACATAGAACGCTATATGACAAAAACGGCGCATATACCATGCACATGGCACCCTTTATCGTTAATATAACACTGCGAATCCCGAAGTCGTCATAAATCCTTTAGCATAATATGAGACTACCCTACCTTACCCCACACCTAAACCTACCCATCGCACAGCGCGTGTTATATTAATGATAGCGGGTGTTTCTTTGTAAGGTCCCGCTCAAATGCAAGTTGCACGAGCTGAGCCTCATGGATGTGGTTCATTGCTCGTCTGTTGTCCATGAAAAGTTCAACTGACGAACACACAGTGATCCACGAATGCACGCTAAAATATCCACACATAGAGCAATCAAACATTATTGTCCTTACTCACATATATGTATATATACTTTATATGTACATATAGCGAATCACCGTGACTTGAGACTGTTGTTCTGTCAGTCTCTGCATTCACAAATGCACACAAGCCGATCTGTCCACAGGGCGATGCTCAAGAACTGATGTAATGTCCTCAAAATGAACTGACAATGACTGCAACAGTAGCCAGATGGCCTGTCCACCTCTTGTCAAGTAAACGTTTAAGTCTGTCACCTCTGATATTGCAGGGCAACTGTGGGTTTATGGCCAAAGTTATAAAGCGTGTTGCATATGCTAAAAATCTTGAATGGCTTGCTCAGCAGATAACGCATACACAACAACTAAGTGCAGCTGGTGATTTAGGCAGTGTGCGTGTGGTATTTCCCGTGCCAAGCTTTCTCCCAAAAAGTCGCTGCACTCCCCCATATTGCCACGACATCACCGTTACTCCATCGGACACTTGACTCCGAAACTAGACGCATTCAAGCCTGCCTTGGACAGCTCTAAAAGTATCATGTTGGTGATGGTTTGTGCCAGAAGCTTTGTGCCGGAATCACCCGAAATTTGCAATGGTCATCACAAGCAGTCGTTCTTGTAATTTCCAGTGTTTTTTCATTGAAGTAGCAAATTATGAAAATATTTTCCATTCCAGTAGATTCCATGGTTCCATCTACTTTCACAGTAAATCATGAATCGCGATTGCTTTCACTATTGCATCAGTTACAATGCTGCTAATAACAGCAACAAGTGCATTTTGAATTTCATGGCTTGTGTAAGTGGCATTTTTTGGAATTGTTTTTACAATTTTAGGCAAATGGGGGTCCTTCCTGATGCTGAATTCTAGTAATGACATGAAAAGTCCACTCCTACCTTCATCCATATGATCAAAGGCCTCAATTTTACATCTCAGGGGTAATTGATTAGACACCAGAAACTCCACAACATCAATAGAGAGAAGAGATGTCGATTTTCTCTGTATTTGTTCTGCATACAGTAGGGTTCAGATTTTTTTGTTGTCACATTTATCAATTCGGCTTACTTTTTCTTTCCACATACTATAACAAGTCAAATGTTCTTTGGACATTTCATGTCTGTTAAATCCTTTATTTGTTTCTTCAGCATGTTTCCGGTCATGGAAGCCTTTCTGTTGTAGATGCTGGGTCAGGTCTAATCCACGCTCTGGCTGCTGCCTGTATCAAGATCTGCATAGCACATCTAGCACTAAATCTTCTGCATGGGTAGCAGAATGCCGCATCTGCTTTAACCGAATACTCCAGCCAATCTCTTTTCTGAAACCATATGTGTAAAAATGATCTCTTTCTGGTGCCATAAAAGCATGTGGGATACGATCTTAATCTGACCAGCAAAGGCCCATCCTTCCCCAAATCATCTGGGCAAATGTCATCATGGCTGGAAGCAGTAGCTGTAGCTCGTTTGTCGTCACTGGGCTGGGGCTCTGCCACTGGTGTGTCCATATATATCATATAGAGACTAGATGCCCTATTGGCTGCTAGGCACTGAGAAATGCGGCTGCCATCTTAAAACCGATTCTATTCCTATTGTGTTTCAAAGCAGCAGTAGATGACAGAGAACTGCACAGCATATTGCTGCTCAGATCGGCGGACTATAGCTCTGGGAATTACTTTTCACAAGTAAGATTTAACATTTAACATTGCCTGACTAAACTAAATATGCTGACAGCTCAATTTACCTGCCAAAATATTAGACTGAGTGGATGACTGGTTTAAGATGGTGGCCCCACAGTCCTGTCTCATGCCAATAGGCTGTAGCGGTCTAGAGGGCGTCTACCAATATGATGTCTATGGGCGTGTCGACATCACTGGTGGTGCTATTGCTGGACATGACAGTTTTCATTGTTGTCGAGGTGGTAAACGCCATTATTGGTTATTGCTTGAATGATCACATACGTTAATTGTTTTTTGTTTTTTTAGACGACACAGATTATGAAAACAAGAAAAGTTGTGCCATGACGTTGCAGACAGTCAAGATAATCAACCAATTACAAACAAGCTTTCTAGGGACGTAATTTAGTTAATCGCCTTTCGCGAGTGCAAATGCAAAGCTGATTTAATCAAGGTAAAACTAAATTGATTTATATATATATATGTATATATATGTATATATAGTATATATATGCGTGTATATAGTTAATTTTATATATACATATATAGTTAATTTTATATATATATATATATATATATATATATATATATATAGTTATAATATTTACTGAAGTAAGAGGTCACAGTGGTAGCTGAAATCGCGTTCCAAGGAGGGTGTTTGTGCTGACCAGAGATGAGGGGGCACAGTGACCTAGGTGGCCGCAGCCATGCCCCTGATGGCGTCCGACCCTGGTCCTGACTCATTGTGGTCATTAAAAATCCCAGGATGTCCTTCAACAAAAGTTGGTATCCTGGCCAAATTTGCCCCTTGGCCTCTGTCCATCATGGCCTCCTAATCCTCCCTATATACTAATTGGCTTTAAAGGGACACTGTGTGGGATCTACCCCCATCTAGTGGTTAAAAAGTGTTTTGCATTCAAACGAATTTTGCTCTCCAGCACCTTGCTTTTTCAAGTGCGATACTGCATTTGATCGGTTGCCGTTATGTACCAAAAATGCTATGACAGGATGTCTTGTAGTAACACTTCATCAAGTTTCTCTCCGGTTTGTAATTAAAAAATAAAAAAAACAGCAACGTGACACAACAAACAAATGAATGTTACAGTATTAGTTGCTGACACTGAAAAACATGAACTGTTGTAATTAGTAGTAATGCCGAGCTTTATTCGTTATATTTTCTGACTTACGTGATTGTTAGATATCATTATCGGATGATTCACGAAGTAGGGAGAGGAAGAGGTAGAGGACAGAGAGGCAGTGGATCAGTGGGATCTAGGCGAGGAGATGACGATTGACGGGCAGCGCGAGTGTCAACATAACTGACAAAGATACCCGGCAGCTACAAGAGACGATCAAAGTAGGATTGACCCTCTCCAATGTTCACAAATGAAACTATAGCCATAGGCTACATACAAAATTACTGTATGCGTCTGCATTATTCGATGCGGTCACAGTATAAATGATAAATAACATAAAATGTCAGAAAACTAAAATCTTGAAATAGCCTTAGGTGTGCAAACAATGCAAAAACAATCATTATCTCTATATTCTTAAATGAATTTATAGGTTATAAAGTGTAAACTTACAAACCTTGATTTTAGCACCTTCACAATGGCAGCTATTGAGCAAGTAACGCTTACTCTAGCTGCTATTAATCAGAGTTTGTTTAACTTTAACTATAAATGTTATACTGTGTATATAATAAAATACACAACCAAGCAATGACAAAAAATTAAGTAAGACTGTAACATTAACTTACATGTCGAGGAGAAAGCAGGCAGCTTCAGCGTCTCTTTGTAAATCTTTCTGCTGCATTAGCTCTTTCCACCTCTGAGAAACGCTAACTTATCCCGACATTTACTCTGGTTTTTTGCAATCTCCGGTCACGTTTCCTTTTCTTTCAAGTCTGGCCTTTTCCGCGACGAGGTCTTCTCCTGTGGCTCTGCGTATGTATGGTTCGCCTATTAACGCTTACAAATAATAGAGAAATAAAAAATATAGGAGTGCAATGCACTAAACTAAACTTGCCGCGAATGCGCCTCAATGCTCTCCTCCTCCGTTTCTGATGCTTTCAGTCACGTGACGCTGAGCTCTGAGCTCTGAACGAAAACGTGTTGTGGAAAACGCGTTTGGCTGGTGGTACTTTTTGACACTCTCTGCTATTATAATTTTTCAAGATGGCGGAACGACATGGAAGCCTCCGTGAACCTACCCCGTCCCACTGATAATTAAGATAATAAATTCTTCATTTACGGGGATAAGCTCAGATAATTTGCAGAGGTATTTGTACACCATTAAGGACATATTTATGAATAAAAATATTGATTTCAGATAATAAAATACCTACAGAACTACACAGTGTCCCTTCAACATCTCAATCTCCTCACCACCAATACGCTGATGTGTGGTGGGCGTTCTGGCGCAATGCCACATCATCCAGGTGGATGCTGCACATTGGTGGTGGTTGAGGAGATTCCCCCTTCCATATGTGAAGCACTTTGAGATCCCAGAAAAAACGCTATATAAATGTGATGAATCATTATTAATACTAATAAACTAAGTAGGCCTGTTCCCGCAGGTACAGTTAATTACTTATGTTTTTTTTGTTTGTTTTTTTTCAGCTGCCTTCCCTCATTTTAATACATAATATTTTCATTTCAAAAGCTGTCTGATGACTGACAGTGATTGAGTGGAAAAAGAAAGCAAGTCATCACAGCCAAGTTGAGGAGTTCATCGAGGCACACCACCTCAACAAACTGCAGTGCGTGGGAATTGATCCTCTGGAACAGAAACCTGCAGAAGAAATCATTAGAGAACATCCCAAACTTCACAGTTTTCTTGGAATGGTTAGTTAAATGATGTTCAGTATAGAGAGTATGGGCGTGATGTCACTGTCCAGTGATTGCGGTTACGCCCACTGAGTGGCAGAATGACTGCCGTGAAAATCACACCAAACAAAATCAAAAAATGGGAAAAAGCTGATTTATTTGTACAACTAGATTTGACAAGAAAATATGAGCTATATTTTTACAGACTGCCGAAAGCTACTGTACAAGTTTACTGACTCGGATCTTTGAATCTTTTTTTTCCAAGTAATTTCATTTATTTCAGCTGAATATATTTAAAATGTTAGATGTCAATCGCCAAATTCACCACATTTAGAATAAGAAAAATAATTTGCAAATGCTAGTTCTTACAAATTCCTGATATCTCTACTCAAAGAGAACAAAAACTATCCGTAACAATTAAAAGGGATCCGGCTAGAAAGATCCCTGTCTGTCTGTCAGTCAGTCGAAATACACATGTGGGGGTCGCTCAGGGGAGGGACAATTCACATGGGAGTCACCCATCCGACGCACAGGCAATATACACTGGCACCGATGTCAGGAGTACTGGAGATGTCTGCTAACGAGGCGCCATGCGCTAGAGCCCATAAGTATGCCACACTCCGGGTGGAGTGGGCAGTGACACCAAGGGGGCACGGTCGACCTTCCTGCTGGTATGCCAAAGCAATGGTGTCCACTATCCAGCTTTTGCTTGGAGAGAGCCTTTCCCTTCAGCTTCCCACCATAACAGACAAAAAGCTGGTCTAAGATCCTGAAACACTGTATTCTGTCAACGTAGGTGTGGAGCGCATGTATTGGACAGAGCCGTGCCAGGGCAGCCGGTGTTGCAGGTTCACCACCTGGCCCTGGAAAGTCGATGGAGGCCAATGCAACCAGGAGCGCTGTCTTCACTGACTTTCTTTAGCTCCACTGATTGCAAAGCTCAATGGGAGCACTCTGCACTCCCACTGAAAGGTCCAAAGAGGGAACGAGAGGAGGGCAAGGAGGACTCAATCTCCTTGCTCCTCTCAGGAACCTGACAATTAGGTTGTGCTTCCCAACAGACTTACCTTCCACCATATAATGGTGTGCGACAATAGCGGCAACATATACTTTGAGGGTGGATGGAGACCAAATCTTAAAAGAAGGAAAGAACTACACTGATTGAACATCTCCAGGGGTTTTCTCGGCGAGAAGACCTCAGATGCTTCGGACTCCATAAGAGGTGGCGGGCGGAGTGCGACACATGGCGAGAGCGCAGACCACCTTGATGGTAGATGTATGCTACTGACACTATAATTGCAGGGTGGGCTAGTACACATTGACCTTGAGCAATGCAAGAGTGGTGCAGAACGAGGCATACTGCCAGCAACTCGAGTCAATAGACATGTTAATGTTCAGGAGCTGGCGGCAGCGTGTCCATTGCGCATGGCACCTCAGCCCGTGGTGGAGGCATGTGTTGAGAATAACAATACCCGGAAGCTCGTTCCAGGGGCACTAGCCCATAGAAACTGAGGTTCAACCACGGGGTGGAGGTCTGATGGCAGGTCGGAGTGTTGCCATGCCCACCTTGGGACAGTTGCGAAGTCAAACCTGAAGCGGTCTCATATGAGCAATCTGAGCGGCGATGTCTGCGGCTGACGGACGCCATATGTCCCAGGAGCCTCTGAAAAAACTGGAACTGCACTTTTGCGCTTGATTGACTCAGGCAAGTCAGCAGTGGCTGAGTGGAGAAGGTGACAAAGTCAATACAGAGAAAAGAGATCCTCCGCAGAGTTGACTTTTTTCCCAGTTGCCCCGAAGGCGAGCTAGGTGCCGCAGCACTGAGTCCCTGTGTTTGCAAACCTGATCTTGAGAGTGAGCTAGGACAGCCAGTTGCAGAGAAAGTTCAGGATGCGAACCCCATGTTCCCACGGAGGAACAAGGGCTACCTCGACAACCTTTGTGAAGAGGTTTGCGAGGGCTGTATCAAATACAGTGTATTGATATGCATTCCCTGACAGCAAACTGTTGGTTGAAAGGAGAACGGAGACATAAAAGTAGGCATTCTTTCAGTCGATCGCTGCAAACCAATCCTTTAGCTGCACTCAAAATGCATTTGACCAGGAGCATCTTGGACGGCACCTGTGAAGGGGGTGGTTCAGAAATGCCCGTCCATGATTGGCTTAACTCACCATATTTCTCCTGGACAATAAGGTACGGGCTGTTAAACCCCAGACCTCATTTCGGCCGGAGGGACAGTTTCAGATCGTATCCTTCGACAGTAGAGTTGCAGACCGACCATAGTGGAGCGGCACTCCCCTGAAGCAGGCAGGAGGGCGTGCGAACTAAATCGATAAGCCGAGCCGATGGTTCAGCACGACCCAGCAGAACAGATTAGGGAGCTCTAGCCAGGCTCCCAAGAACTGTGTCAACGGAGTCAATCTGACTACAGATGTCCCTTCGGTGGTGTAGTGAAGCGGAACTGACCGGCCCCGACGTGGATGGGATAGCGGCTTGGTGTGCGGGCACGGTCATAACCACACCCTGACAGAGGAGGTCAGGGAAGGACCAGCATTCCGCAGGGGCCTGTTTTGCCAGGGCTCTGGCAACAGAGGGGGATGAGAACAGTATGGTCTGAGGACGGCACAAACTGTGATCCGGCACTGAGACAGGAAGGGGACGAGGGGTGCACCGGCTTGGGTGTGGCACACAGTGTCGTCGGTGAAATCAGAGACGGGAGAGTCAGTTCTTTCTGAGAATAGAGATTCTTCCCCAGCCCTCCATCGGGAAAGAAGTGGCCCTGCTACCAGCTCCTGGAAAGTACTGAGTCCCATCTCTGAGCAGCCCGTCTCAAGAGTGCCACTGAACCAGGGCAGGGCTGGAGAGGGCTGTGGCATCCCCCTGCAGCTTCCAGAACCAGCCCGGTTGAAAGGGCGGTGACTGAGCCGTGGGAGGGCACCTTCGGCGGAGGGCAGAGTGGAGAGTGTTAGATCCGGTGTGGAGGAGGGACTCTCTCTCGAACGAGATCATTGAGTCTCGAGCCATAATGACGCAATGGTCATGTTCCCACGGGGAGAAACGTAAGTGATCCACAAACACTGCTCTGGCTTGATCAAGCCCAAGCACGCAGAGCAGAGAATGTGCCCATCAAAATTGGAAATAGTTCGACCGTAATTAGAAAAAACATCGACGAGCCGTCTTTGAAAAGACGTGCCATGCGCAAGCTCTTTTGTGTGAGGAGAAAAAAAACCTCTGCGATGTTGATGCGAGCAGGGAGAAGCACACTCATTGGCAGATCACTGCACAAATCACCAGGCAATGTGAACTTGCTGCAGATCGCTGTCACTCCAACACCGGAGAGAGTGGCTCGTCTCGTAGAGGGAAGTCAGATATGGCTGTGGAGTGAAGTAATACTCTTGGCTCCGAAACGAAAACATATCTGCATGTTACCGGTGTCCTCCTTTATACCCACGGGGTAAGGCGGAGATGTGCTATGCAAATTCCGCAGACCCATGGCATTTCTTTGCCATTGACTCATTTTTTATACTTAAAGTCGATAGGCTCTCTAAGCGAAAACCCATTTGTCGTCATCTGACGTAACTTGGAGTGAGAACGAAAGAGAACTTTATTTAATTTTTTTAAGGTTGGAACTGATATGGTGAACTAGTCTATCCATCTGAACAGTGAGACAAGACCTGGATCCACATGATTTGATGCTTGGGGACAAAGATAACTCACAAGTTTTTATCATATTCAGTGTGAAAGCAGTTAAACAGAAGACTGTATTTCAAGCAATGGATGTGTTAAAAAAATGTTTACTGTAACATCTATGACATAAACTATTTCAAGACCTCTGCACCCATTTGGGATTTTTGTAGCATGCAAACTTTAATGTATCCGGAGAAGTTCCTTCAACACATTGTTGCCTCATTAAGAACTATCCACTAGTCAACATATGTATTTGTAATTTTATTACTTAAGGTATGTTTACAACAACACAATAAAATGCATTCAGTGTACAGTTGAAGACATTTTAATAAAGTTGTGAGGATTTAATGTTATTAATTTGTGTGTTCTGTCCATGTTTGTATAGGTTTTGTATTAAATGTGTAGTCTATACATTTTTGTTGGTTTTGAATGTGTACTGTTTGTACATATTTACACATTTGCATAGGTTTTGAATTTATTATGTGTGTTGTATATACACTTGTGTATTTTGAATGTATGTACACAAATATGTATTTTTACATTAAATGCTAGACCAATATATAGTTTGTAATTTTAAAATATATTTGTTGAAACATATGCTTTGTTTTATACAAATAAACAAAACAAAAATATTAAAACAATGTTTTATTTTATTTTTTTATTAATAAAATACATAAATAAAAATAAATATTTAATTTCAATTGTTAGGTTATTTTAACCCAAAGGCACTGGTTAGCAAAGTGCCACTGACTTTAGACTGTTTTTTTTTTCTGGTCATTGGCGCAATTGTTTTCTGGAACTGCAAAATAGCACTAGGGATGTTGCGCCAAAACACACCTCCTTTTTGTGCTGAACTGCCCAAAGTTCATTCCCCAGTTTACTGACATGCATCTGTGGAGGGAAAAGCCCACTTTGTGTATCAGTGTACGAAGTCATTTGCGCCGGGTTCAAGATAGGCCCCTCTGTGTTCTGTATGGTTCTTATTGTTGACATAGATTCATTCTATGAATTCAGTTTACTAAGACTCTCAGCACTAGAGAACTGAGCCTAAGATGAACTCGGAAGGTCTGGGCGCTGATACTGGTAAATGACAGAGACAGTTTGAGAAGCTTATTGCATGTTTGTGGTGCTTGTCTGAGTAAATTCTTGTTTATCTACTCCAGGCACACAGATGTGATTGTTGCCACCAGACATTGGCAAAACTGTCTGATGGCTTTTGTCGGATCTCAACCACCCACAGACAAACACACACACACAGCAAAATATCACACAGCTTGAACAATTGTGCATTCAACACAAACTCTGTTATCACAGTACTCTCAGCACGACAGGGAGAAACATAGAACATCCTCCAATCAACAAGCAAGACTCTGGGGAAAAAATAACCCACCCTGTGTACCAGCTGTTTATGTTGAGTCACAGCAAACATGCCTGTTCTCATTTAATAGCTCTGTATTAATGCTGCAATTGAAATTTTAAGGTCAAATCAGAGAAAATTATTGGTGCGACAGTAAGTGAGTGTTGTGCATTTCTGTGTAGTTTATTATTAGTGTTTGAGAGTGATGCTTGCTCATGCAAGACTCCCTGAAATTTAGCTATATATGAAAATTCATAAAATTAATTGTAAAAAAAAAATAAAAATGTCACTGTCGAAAATATGGATGTAATGGAGCCAATCTAGTAAAGAGTTGTGCCATATAAACTCACTCACCTGGCCTCAATAGGCACACAAGCGAATGACACTAGAGAATGCGGTCTTTAGCATCCTTGTTAGCACGCCCTTCTCCCATGCCAGAAATGCTGGTTCGAATCCTGCTTGGAGAGGTTTCGAGTAGAACCGGAGGGGTTACATTTGGTGCCGTGACCCGGATGGGAATTTAGATTTAGAGTGGTGAGTGTAATGGAAGCAATAGCTGTGCCTGTAAACCTCACTCTCATGTTCTCAAGAGGTCCATTAGTGACTGTGTTGAAGTTGTATACCTCGTCCTCTCCCATCCCAGAGACAAAATATAATGAAAATAATAAAATAATGTTCATATTCCGAAAGTTACTAAATGTGAGTTTAGTTTATCTGGATTCTCCAGGACTCCCTGGTAGAAGAGATATTGTATCTCAATGGGACCTTTCCTTGTAAAAAAAAAAAAAAAAAAAAATCTGTTTATTAGTTAATTTCTATAATGTTCTGAAAACGCAAGTATCAAGTGCGACACGCAAGTAACTTTGTTGGCGCGTCTTAGGCGCTGTTACTATTTTACCCGCGGATACAATGACTCTTGCGCCCGACTGCAAGTTTAGTCTGAAGTAGCTTCATTATTCATAGGTGTGGTTTGGGGGGGGGGGGGGGGGGGACCGGAAACAAATTAATAAGAGCATCATCCAACATATCCTGAGGAAACTCAGGCTAGTCTATTACTGAACCAATACCGAATTGTCTCTCGCCTGCATTGTGATGCATCGTAGAAATGAATATTTTTGACACTGCTAATTAATAGATATGTATACAAGGTTATTTATTTGAGGAAGTGAGTTGATTTTTAGTATTGACTGACATCAGAATAAATACTGTTCTGCAAACACCCTTCCAAAAAAAATTTGCCGAATAACAGAGAGGATGTAAACAGAACACATCCCAGCAAGATTCTCTTTCCTGTGCAAACTTCTAAAAAGCAGGAAGTAATTTGTTACAGCATAATCGAAAGAGTCAGACTGTTATACGAGTCATGTCCGTATTGCAGAAAATGCCATCAGTTTTCCCATAAATTCCTGCCGAGAATTTGATCAATTGCCATGGCAACCCCCTATCCGGTGGCAACCCTCCCTCATTATTTAATAACTTATTTCAGATAACTATTTGGAAGAGGAGGAAACGCCTTGTATCACCATTTATATAATCTATTAAATAAAAAAAAGCATATTAGATATTTGAGTATGGAGATAATTTGAGCACTTAGGGTTGCTGCATGGAATAAAAATCTGCCATCAGCACATTGACAGCCAAAAAAGGGATAGATTTTCCACTTAACATACTGTACAATGATGAAACGGGCCTCACTAAAACTGGAAGATGCACTAAAAATAAATCATCAATCTCATTATACACACACGCACACATGCATGGTCAGGTGTAGATAAGAGACAGATTGTAAAAGTAATACACACATAAGCCTCATGTTTATCTTCCTCTCATGCACTCTTATATGCACACTCATACACAAACTTCTTAAGGCGAATGAGAGTCTCCCAGTTTCCATGGCAACTGTCATAGAAACAGTTTTGGAAGCACAGCGATGTTGCAAAAGCGAAGAGTGCCTCCCCACGACATGACTGTGCTGGGTCACTTGCTTGGCTCCACCCCCTGAAAACCTGATTGACAGTCCACACAATGATCCATCCTCAACACCATGCTCAAACATTCACCCATAAAATCTTCCTGTGTGCATCACAATAGTAGCCTGGTTCAACCAGACTCTAGTACATTTCATTTGTACATTAAGTCTAGCCTCTATCCATTGAGAAACATTTACTTCCTTGTAGGCAGGTTTACTATTGAAGTTCAAAACTATTGGATCTACCCAGCGCCACTCAGTCTGCCATAGCCAATCGCTAACGTGTGGTCGTGACGTATGTCATGCGCCTAAATGGCTGGAAACAACAAGTCCGAATGATTGGAGGATTATGTTAGGATTTCAGTCAATGAGAGCTGCAGGTTTTTTAATCTAGGAACAATTATTAATTTGAAATGTATATTTGACACGAAGGACAGTGATGTATTCATTCAATGGTCGAAGCTGTCTAATCATTACATATACGCATGGACAGTATAGGCAAATACACCGCTGTGATCGTTTTCTGATCTGCCGCAAATGCTGTACAGTGAATGATCTGTCTGTCTCTATCTGCAGATGTGTAATAAACAACAATTTTTCATATTACGTCTTATTGTTTCTTAATTACCTTAATTATGGTCTTCAAAGTATGTGTTTGTAAATTTTTATATGGCATTTAGTTTTTTCTTATTAAAACAAATTAACCATTGACATCTAAAACTGAAAATCAAATTATGGTCTTCAAAGTATGGGTTTTCACATTTTTATTTATGACAATTATTTTGTAAAAAAATCACAACCAATGTGTATGATTTACAACATGTAAAACTGACACACCAACCTCCTGCACTGAGTACACAAAGGGGCTCAAAATGTTCTATTAATCACAAGAATCAGTAAAATTACTGTTGGGAATATGAGCTACTGACATGACTCCTGAGCGGATCTTCAACAATAGTTTAGCAGCCAGGACTCGGGGCTTCCGAACACCAGGCTACAGCGTCTGTCCAAAATGTCATGGTCATCGTGCACACCAAGCTGCCCAGCACAAACCATTTTGCCTCCTTCACGGGGTCCTCCGTTGTGCAACAAGAGATGAGACGACAACATATCCGGCTTTAATTCTGTATATTCTGCAGTTTCTTTTCCAACATCGGACCGAATAGCTTTTCTGACGTCTTTCTCCGCTGCCATTACTGAACTCAAACTGATGCGCTACATCAACGTCATCGTTCTCAGCCACTCCCTCTATTCGCTGATTGGTCCTACAAAAAATGATTTCTGGAAATCTGAGGATATACAGCAGTCCCAGACGTAGTACTGAAAGGAAAATGAAATTGAGCGGAAGCGCGTAGGAGGGCGCAGCAAGGCTAGCACTCATTATAGTATTGTATGTAAAACATTTTATAATTTTGACATGCTACATGAACATTTCTTTGAAAAAAAAATATATATATATTCATGTTTGGATTTTCCAATTTGTGTCATTTAAAAAGTGCAGTCATGTTTATAAACATTAAATACATTAGGGTTTGAATTATTACTCTGGAGTGCTTTAAGTTTGTTATTAATTTGGTCAAAGTTTAAATAATACGATGTCCCCTTTCAATCAGTCACATTCAACGTTACGTCAGAGCTGAACCGATGAATTGGGATACCTACCAAACCACCACTATTGCTGATCCTTCCAGCATCCTGTGTAAGCCACCTTAGTTTAGAATAACTAAGGCACTGATATCCAGTCTAAATATCCAGGCACGATTCTAAATATCCAGGCACGATTTATTGACAATTTTTTTTTCTTTATAGATAGTCTTTATAGAAGCCAGTGCAGTCAGGAGAAGTGTCTTCATTGACAGAATGTTCAGCTAACAGCAGTGGTTTGATGGGGGCCCTCTGTAATGCTCTAAGCATCACTGAGAGATCCCAAGAGGGTACTGGGTGAGAGCAAGGACAATTAAGCCTTCTCGCACCTCTCAGAAACCTGATGATCAGGTTGTGCTTCCCCATAGATTTACGATATATTGTATGGTGATGTGCGGCAATAGCGGCAAAATACACTTTCAGGGTTGAGCGAGACAGCATTCGCTCTAACCCTTTCTGCATATAGAGAAGCACAGCTCTAGTCAGTTCTGGTCATCTCCTGGGGTCTTCCCTATGAGAAGAACACCACTCAACAAACAGGTTCCACTTCAGAGCCTTAGCGGGTGATATCGCAGATGTGATTGAGTCTACCACCGCCTGGGCTATGTAGCAACTTAGCTCTAAAGAAATATTAATAATCAATCACATATAACTTGTTAGAATTGATCATGAATATTTGGATCAAGTCAAGTCAAGTCACATTTATTTACATAGCACTTTTTACAATACAGATTGTATCAAAGTAGCTTCACAGTGATAACATGAAAGTAATACAACACAGATCAATAATATCTGTTGAATATTACATTTCCCCAACTAGCAGCAAGCCAAAAGCAAGGCAACAGTGGCAAGGAACCAAAACTCCATCAGGCAATTGAATGGAGAAAAAACATGGGAGAACCCAGGCTCAAGTCGGGGGCCAGTTCTCCTCTGGCAAACGAAGGAACAGTGATTACAAAACAAATTGGATCGAAACATTAAGAGAATTTTCCATTTCCATCTGTCTGGAAGTCCAAGTAACCACACCGGCTTGGAGACGAGATGTTGGGGATCAGTGCCGATGGCTGTTGTGACGATGAGGCCGGCACTTAAGGATGAGTCGGGATGAGTCGGTATGGGTCCAGGCACAGACCCTCCACCATAGAGGGTCCCTCGGGATGAAACAGAGAAACTGATATTAGCGTAGACGTAGATTTTTACTCAGCTCAGTACAGCAATATAGTTTGGGAAAAGATAAACTAGTAGATATGTTCATGTTCAGTGTTAAAATAGCATGTTGTAAGTGCCTGTAGTTAACACACCTTTGCCGTTCATTCAGACAGAGACACACAATTCACATTTAAACAGTCTTTTTTGTGGTTTCAGACACTATATTGTGATTAGAGCATAGCACTTAAAGGTGCATTGCGCAACATTTTATGTTAAAAATAGCCGTTTTCTAACCCATACATGCTGAACAATCGTCTGATGGGCTGAATGAGCCCTTCTCTGATCACTGCGATCGCCTCTATAATCCTGAACAGTGAAATAAATAAGAGGGATTCGGGCTCGAATCTGAGCCTGGGCATGACGTCATGCGCGTTCACGCTCGCCTGGCTATGTGCCTAATGCTTTGCAGGTTAGTGTAATCGCCGCGTTCTCCGCATCAAGAGAAGAGAGCTCGAGCGACGCAACTTTAGTCAACTTTCCCAAAAGTAGAAAGATGGATTTAAAGGGCTGTTTAGCCTACATCTGGTCACTTCATGTGTTTTCTGTGATCGGATAACTATCTCGAATCGGTGAAAAGACCAGGTTGAATCCAGACGGATTTGAATCCGATAGCTCAAACCACTTGAGGATGTGGTCTGGGCCGTATTCCCAGACGAAACTGGACAAGTGTAAATGCATCTGGTTGTTGAAAACAGGCTTTTTATGCTATTGTCGAGTCATATTGACGACGTGCATCACCTGAGCAGGCGAGTGTATTCATCAAACCAGCGCGCGCAACTTATCGCAAATGAAGTGAAAGTAGACGCATACGATTATCACTAAGTTACCTTCTACCTTCACTAGTCTTCATTAAAAGTAGCCTTAGAAATGAAATGATCTCATACCAGAGCTTCTGCCGTTCTCTCTCTATTGCTGTCTTTGCTGATTTTAAATAGCCGAGCCGATGATCAATAAATGCAGCTCATCTGTTGCTTTCGGTGACGTGCACTTCATGAAATCTATATAACGCTGGAGCTGGAATCTTAATATCAAAATTCCGTTTTGAAAAACACATTTATGTGACCAGGTGTAATGGAATTGCTTTGATAAATTATGTTAGTAGGGGGGAAACAGGAAAAAAAATTATTTGCAGTGATTTGTTTGTAAGAATTAGCCTTAGTCTAATCTACTTAGCCTAAGTTAATTTAACGTTTACTGTCTTGTTTTTAAAATCTATATTATATATTGACATTATGGTGACATTAAAAGCAAGGTAATTAAGATCTTCCCATGAACTTGATAGTTAGAGTGTTGGATCTGGACAGGCACACTTGAATTAGGCTAAATTAGAGAAAGAGATCTACAGTCAGGGGGGCTTCATTAACATTGTATTTATTACTGTCAGACACACAATCACATAAACACTTATTTAACAGCAATCATCTTATAATTTTGAATGTGAATAATAGGCTTTAAATTCAGAGGTATACAGAGTATCTGAAACCATACTGGAGTAAACAGCAATGACTTCACTACAGTTCACCAACTCGAGTAAAAATCTCAGGCCTGGTTTCATAGACGAGGCTTAGATTAAGTCAGGATTAGGCCTAAACTCAATTAGGACATTTAAGCAGCTTTTATAAATGTTCGTGCCTTAGAAAAATAAAACATGGTGTGCATACAAAACTATGGCACTGTCACTGACATATTTAAGATCTGTCAGTGCAAGTTGCTTTCAGTTTGGCTCAAACGTGCAGTTTAGGGTATCTGATTTTAACAGTCCTTAAGAAGTGTTTTACTCGTACTGAATTTGCAGGGCTCAAAGATGCGCTAACCCTCAACACCTGAGAGACATGTAAGTGACATGAAACATGAAACAGGGGATTTCTGAGGAGAGCAATCATATGTTTATTCACTTAAAATAAAACTGAACACTTCAAAATGGCAATGAATCAAGGTCGACACAACAGCCTCTTACTCATCTACAGACACTCAAGTCTCGGTTAAGCTTGAGTGTTCAAAGACAGCAAGTAAACAATAACCTTCAAAAGGTTCAATATAATGGATAAATAAACTAATGTAAAGTAGACAAAGCCTACTTGCACCGGACATATCCTCATCTAATATATAAAACTCCTGCTAATCAAACTGCTAATGCACTCGCACTCATGTAAAGTGGCCTGTGGACCAGTTTTGTGAACAAGGCTGAAACGCACTATACTACCTTCAGTTCCCTGTAGATGTCGATATCACTTCTTTTGTAGCAGAGATGAACTCCTGGTGCCATGCTAAATTAAACAAGTAATTGCATTACTCATTACTCATCCCAAATGTATTGGAGGAAACTTTACTTTTACTTTTACTTATTTAGAAATGTAGTCAAGTAGAGAGTAAAAGTCTTTGATACTCAGTCAAACTACAAAGTAGCCAAACAATACACTTCAGTAGAGTAAATAATTACATTTACACCACTGATTCAATAGAATATTTCTGACATTAGTTTCTCACAGAACTAAAAGAGATTATAATCCCTGTCAGAAAAAAAAACAACATTGGTTGTTTCCACTATTAAAGGGCCAGTTCACTCAACAATAAAGATTCTGTCATCATTTGATTCAATTCAATTCAATATTTATTCGATATTTTGAAGAATATGGGTAATCAGAGTAATCAGACTGACTTCCAGTATGAATAAAATATATACTATGGAAGTCAATGGGGTCCAACAACTGTTTGGTTGCCCATATTCTTCATTTTTGGGTGAACTGTCCCTTTAATAGTTTAATAGTGCTGATTCCAGTCCAATCTCTTCTCTGGGCGTTGGGCTGGTAGAGGACCATTGAGCTTGATCACTGATAGAGGTCATCATCTCCATCGTTTCTGAACTGCCCCCTCGAGCCTTGGCCTGACCCTTGACCTCCACCTGACTGAGCCGCTGTAGGAAACCTGACAACGGGGCAAAGAGTGAAAGAAAGAGATCATTTGCATTATAAAATGAGGTATGATATGAGCTACCTTTGATTTCAAGTCAATTAATATTTTTTTGTATAGCGCTTTTTCACAATACACATCGTTTCAAATCAGCTTTACAGAAAATACACGAGTCCACATAACAACTTAGAGATCCGTTATCAGAGGAGACTAAGTTATGTATTTCAGAAATGTACATATACAAAATCACAGTTAGCTAAAATGTATTAATTTAAAGAATGTAATAATGTAATGCAGAAACAATGAGCTCATACTTATGGAAGCTTGTTTCCGCCACAGAATGAAAAATAAAAAAGGTAATTGCGACTTTTTATCTCACAATTGCGAGTTTACATCTCACAATTCTGACTTTATTTCTCAGAATTGTGAGATTATATGCCAGAATTGCGAGATATAAAGTTGCAATTGTGAGATATAAAGTCAGAATTCTGAGATATAAAGTCAGAATTGATTGATATAAAGTCATAATTACAATATATAAAGTCATAATTATGAAATATAAAGTCAGAATTGATTGATATAAAGTCAGAATTACAAGATATAAAGTCAGAATTGATTGATATAAAGTCAGAATTACGAGATATAAAGTCAGAATTGCGAGATATAAAAGTCATAATTACGAGATATAAAGTCATAATTATGAGATATAAAGTCAGAATTGATTGATATAAAGTCAGAATTACAAGATATAAAGTCAGAATTGATAGATATAAAGTCAGAATTGATTGATATAAAGTCAGAATTGATATAAAGTCAGAATTGCAAGATATAGTCAGAATTGCGAATATAAAGTCAGAATTGCGAGATATAAAGTCAGAATTGCGAGATCATAAAGTCAGAATTGCGAGATATCAAGTCAGAATTGCGAGATATAAAGTCAGAATTGATATAAAGTCAGAATTGCGAGATATAAAGTCAGAATTGCGAGATATAAAGTCAGAATTGCGAGATATAAAGTCAGAATTAATATAAAGTCAGAATTTAGATATAAAGTCAGAATTGCGAGATATATAGTCAGAATTGCGTGATATAAAGTCAGAATTGCGAGATATAAGAATCAGAAAATTGCGAGATATAAAGTCAGAATTAATATAAAGTCAGAATTTGATATAAAGTCAGAATTGTGAGATATAAAGTCAGAATTGCGAGATATAAAGTCAGAATTGCAGATATAAAGTCAGAATTGATATAAAGTCAGAATTGCGAGATAAAAAGTCAGAATTGCGAGATATAAAGTCAGAATTGCGAGATATAAAGACAGAATTAATATAAAGTCAGAATTGATATAAAGTCAGAATTGCGAGATATAAAGTCAGAATTGCGAAGATATAAAGTACAGAATTGTGAGATATAAAGACAGAATTGAATATAAAGTCAGAATTGATATAAAGTCAGAATTGCGAGATATAAAGTCAGAATTGCGAGATATAAAGTCAGAATTGAATATAAAGTCAGAATTAATATAAAGTCAGAATTGATATAAAGTCAGAATTGCGAGATATAAAGTCAGAATTGCGAGATATAAAGACAGAATTCAATATAAAAGTCAGAATTAATATAAAGTCAGAATTGAGATATAAAGTCAGAATTGGCGAGATATAAAGTCAGAATTAATATAAAAGTACAGAATTAGATATAAAGTCAGAATTGCGAAGATAAAAAGTCAGAAATTGTGAGATATAAAGTCAGAATTGCAAGATATAAAGTCAGAATTTGATATAAAGTCAGAATTGCGAGATATAAAGTCAGAATTGCGAGATATAAAGTCAGAATTGCGAGATATAAAGACAGAATTGTGAGATATAAAGTCAGAATTGCGAGATATAAAGTCAGAATTGCGAGATATAAAGTCAGAATTGCGAGATATAAAGTATCAGAATTGTGAGATATAAAGTCAGAATTGTGAGATATAAAGTCAGAATTGTATATAAAGTACAGAATTGCGAGATATAAAGTCAGAATTGCGAGATATAAAGTCAGAATTGCGAGATATAAAGTCAGAATTGCGAGATATAAAGTCAGAATTGCGAGATATAAAGTCAGAATTGCGAGATATAAAGTCAGAATTGCGAGATATAAAGACAGAATTAATATAAAGTCAGAATTGATATAAAGTCAGAATTGCGAGATATAAAGTCAGAATTGCGAGATATAAAGTCAGAATTGCGAGATATAAAGTCAGAATTGCGAGATATAAAGTCAGAATTGTGAGATATAAAGTCAGAATTGCGAGATATAAAGTCAGAATTGCAAGATATAAAGACAGAATTAGATATAAAGTCAGAATTGCGAGATATAAAGTCAGAATTGCGAGATATAAAGTCAGAATTGCGAGATATAAAGACAGAATTGATATAAAGTCAGAATTGTGATATAAAGTCAGAATTGTGAGATATAAAGTCAGAATTGCGAGATATAAAGTCAGAATTGTGAGATATAAAGTCAGAATTGATATACAGTCAGAATTGATATAAAGTCAGAATTGCGAAGATATAAAGTCAGAATTGCGAGATATAAAGTCAGAATTGATATAAAGTCAGAATTGCGAGATATAAAGTCAGAATTGCGAGATATAAAGTCAGAATTGCGAGATATAAAGACAGAATTAATATAAAGTCAGAATTGATATAAAGTCAGAATTGCGAGATATAAAGTCAGAATTGTGAGATATAAAGTCAGAATTGTGAGATATAAAGACAGAATTAATATAAAGTCAGAATTGATATAAAGTCAGAATTGCGAGATATAAAGTCAGAATTGCGAGATATAAAGTCAGAATTAATATAAAGTCAGAATTCAGATATAAAGTCAGAATTGTGAAGATATAAAGTCAGAATTGCGAGATATAAAGACAGAATTAATATAAAGTCAGAATTGATATAAAGTCAGAATTGTGATATAAAGTCAGAATTGCGAAGATATAAAGTCAGAATTGCGAGATATAAAGTCAGAATTGTGAGATATAAAGTCAGAATTGCGAAGATATAAAGTCAGAATTGCTGAGATATAAAGTCAGAATTAATTTAAAGTCAGAATTGATATAAAGTCAGAATTGCGAGATAAAAAGTAGAATTCGAATATAAAGTCAGAATTGCGAGATATAAAGACAGAATTAATATAAAGTCAGAATTGATATAAAGTCAGAATTGCGATATAAAGTCAGAATTGGAGATATAAAGTCAGAATTGCGAGATATAAAGACAGAATTAATATAAAGTCAGAATTGATATAAAGTCAGAATTGCGAGATATAAAGTCAGAATTGATTGATATAAAGTCAGAATTGCGAGATATAAAGTCAGAATTAATATAAAGTCAGAATTAATATAAAGTCAGAATTGATTGATATAAAGTCAGAATTGCGAGATATAAAGTCAGAATTGCGAGATATAAAGACAGAATTAATATAAAGTCAGAATTGCGTGATATAAAGTCAGAATTGCGAGATATAAAGTCAGAATTGTGAGATATAAAGTCAGAATTGCAGATATAAAGTCAGAATTGATTGATATAAAGTCAGAATTGATATAAAGTCAGAATTGCGAGATATAAAGTCAGAATTGCGAAGATATAAAGTCAGAATTGAGAGATATAAAGTCAGAATTAATATAAAGTCAGAATTGCGAGATATAAAGTCAGAATTGCGAGATATAAAGTCAGAATTGTGAGATATAGTCAGAATTGCGAGAATATAAAGTCAGAATTAATATAAAGTCACAATTGCGGCTTTAATTCTCAGGATTGCATCTTTATATCTCACAATTGTAAGATAAAAAGTCACAATTATTTATTTATTTTTATTCAGTGGTGGAAACAAGCTTCCATTCATACTTGTTTGTTAACATATTATGACATTTAGAAAGCAGCATTGCTGTATGTTGATTTGGTGTTTGTGTGTTTGATCACCTGAAGTTCCCGAATCCACGGCTCTGCTGAAGAGTCTGAGCAAACATCTCATACTTGCGGATGTCGCGTTATCACTAACAGACCGACGAGCGAACCTCATGGCTTCCTCGAAATGATCCTTCCTGATCTCAGGCACCGGGTCATAATCATCATCCTGGAAACCGTTATGAAGTATGAATCACGTGTTTGTATATCACTCTCTAACACATCCACGTTGCTTCTTAAATTACTCACAAAAATGATGATTAAACAAACAACAATATTCTTTTAACTAACAACACATATTTCAATTTCTACAGTTCTTCATTGAGATTTGCTTTGTTTGTGTCCAAGACCAGCTTATAAAACAGTCATCTGCCCTTCAGGACACCAGGACTTCACCGCTCTCTCTAAACTTGTGTGTGGATACAGTGTTTTTCTCTCTCACACACACACACACTCACCATAGCAGTGTCTCTCCCGCCCTGGCGCTGTCTCTCGGCACGGATCTTCCGCCTCGATGGCTTCTCTGATGGCCAGTTTACAGGCTCTCTGACAGATCTCCGTCAGGTCCGCTCCCGAAAAGCCCTCCGTAATCCGGGACAGATACGCCAGATCCACGTCCTGAGGGACACACCGTTACAGGGGGCTTCATGTGCAGGTGTGTGTGATGGGCAGGTTTAGGGGTAGGGTTAGTGTGTGTGTGTGTGTGTGAATGACCTTAGCCACCGGGGACTTGCGGAGGTTCAGCGCGCAGGATGGCGGAGCGAGAGCCCATGTCAGGGAGAGGGATGTAAATCAACTGATCCAAGCGGCCGGGTCTCAGGATTGCAGGATCGAATGATGTCAGGCCTACATCACCAATGCATTGGAGGAAACAGAACATTTACTTATTACAAAATACAGCCAGGTCTGTCATACCCCAAAATATGCTAATTAATTTTACACCCCTGATTCAATTTAATATTAGTATACTAGTATATATATGTATATATATATATATATATATACCACTGGTTAAAATTCTTTCATGTTTTTAACTCTTTAACTCTTCTGCTCACCAAGGCTGCAATTTTTTGATTAAAATACACAAAAACACAGTAATATTGTGAAATATTATGACAATTTAAAAATACCTTTTTATGTTAATATATATTAAAATGTAATTTATTCCTCTGAAAAAAGCTGAATTTTCAGCATCATTACTCCAGTCTTCAGTGTCACATGATCCTTCACAAATCACTCTAATATGATGATTTTATGCTCCAAAAACATGTATGATTATTATCCATGTTGAAAACAGTTTTTTACATTTTTATTTCAGGATTCTTTGATGAATAGAAAGTTCAAAAGAACAGCTTTTATCTGAAATGGAAAGCTTTTGTTACATTAAACACTACCCTTTTAAAAAGTTTGGGGTCAGTAAGAATTTATATTTAATTTTTGGGGGAAATAAATAAGAAATCAATACTTCTATTCATCAAGGATGAGTTACATTGATTAAAAGTTACAGTAAAGACATTTATAATGTTAGAAAAGATTATAATTAAATAAATGCTGTTCTTTGAACTTTCTATTCATCAAAGAATCCTGAAATAAAAATGTAAAAAACTGTTTTCAACATGGATAATAATCATACATGTTTTTGGAGCATAAAATCATCATATTAGAGTGATTTGTGAAGGATCATGTGACACTGAAGACTGGAGTAATGATGCTGAAAATTCTGCTTTTTTTCAGAGGAATAAATTACATTTTAATATATATTAACAAAAAAGTCATTTTAAATTGTCATAATATTTCACAATATTACTGTGTTTTTTGTGTATTTTTTATCAAAAAATTGCAGCCTTGGTGAGCAGAAGAGACTTCTTTTAAAAATATAAAAAATCTTACCGATCTTAAACTTTTGACCGGTAGTGTATAATATATATATATATATATATATATATATATTTGTTTATATCAAGTTTGTTGCACCTGTTGGTGGCGCCGATGATAAAGACGTTCTTCTTGTCGCTCATCCCGTCCATCTCGGTCAGGATCTGGTTGATGACCCTGATCAGCCGCTCCGCCTGCGTCTCCAGCTCCGCCTCCTCGGGATTTTAGCGATGGAGTCCAGCTCGTCGAAGAACAGGATACACGGGGCCGCCTGCCGGGCCTGTTACCACGGCAACACACGCAGCATGTGAGAATGAAAACTCTACATTCTAAATGGAGTTCCGAACGCTTCGAGTGGAACATTAGAATCGTGAGGTAACCAGTCAGAGAGAGTTAGTACATCACATACATGACGTCTCAAAAGTTTGGGGTCATTTTAAGATTTTTTGAAAGCAAGGAGGCATTGAATTGATCAAGTAAAGACGTTTATAATGTTACAAAAGATTATATTTCAAATAAATGCTTTCTGATGAACTTTCTTGATCATCAGATCCTCATATTATTCCTGATTTCTGAAGGATCATGTGCCACTGAAGACTGGAGTAATAATGATGAACATTCAGCTTTATCACAGGAATACATTCACGTAGAAAACGTTTCAATATTGTAGTAAAATATTGTAATCATATTTCACAATTTTGGTTGGGAATAAGACTCTTCTTTTAAAAACACACATTTTTACTGACCCCAAACTTATGAACGATAGTGTGTGTGGTCAATCGTTCTCTTGAAGAATCACAAGTGGCCACAGGAAAGAGGAAACACATGTGAGACAGCAGGAGTTTGTTCACCTTATCAAACACATCTCTGACGTTTGCCTCGGATTCGCCAAACCACATGGTGAGCAGCTCTGGGCCTGCAATCAGTGCAAAATATGGAACCGATTACACACACACACTCATCCTATGCTTTACTTGTCTCTCTCTACACACACTTACCTTTAATGGACACAAAGTTGGCCTGGCACTCGTTGGCAATGGCTTTAGCTAGTAGGGTTTTGCCACAACCAGGTGGACCGTAGAATAAAACCCTCGGGATGGAGTCATTCCAAACTTCAGGAATTTATCAGGATACTCCACAGGATACTTAACAGAGAGAGAGAGAGGACACTTCATACCTGTTTCAGCACCTTAAATGAACACTCGCCAAACGCAGAGTGTGTGAGACGGTGTCAACGGCCAGTAACATTAATCTGAATTCTATTAATGAAAAATTGTGAGAACATGAACGTGAACAAATGTAAACAACGCTCGGGTGCTGCATCATGATGGAAGTTTAAGCTTTGCCAATTTAATTATTTAAGCTTAAGACGACGGGAACTCAATTTATTACTTGCTTTATAACAGCTGTGAAACAAAATGCATGTGTAACAGTATATTGGATCTGTGCATTCGCTTCCTATTTTTAATGTTAATCAAACAACAGAAGACAAAGAACAATCACTCATGCTGAACTGACTGAATAACTTGTGTAACTTTACTAGGATTCTAGTTGCGCACACACACAGTACATTGTCTTTAGCCATTGGCAGGTGTGGCAAAAATTTTGTTTTAGGCTTGTCTGTTGTATGTGTGTGTGTGTGTGTGTGTGTGTGTGTGTGTGTGTGTGTGTGTTGACCTGCACCAGCTCCTGTAACTCTCGCTTGACCTCATCCAGTCCTCCGATGTCCTCCCAGTTGACCTGAGGAACCTCCACTAGAGTCTCTCTCAGCGCAGACGGGTTACTCTGACTGAGAGCCCACTGCAAGACAACAGATCACATCTCTCTAATGGGGCAATCGCTGGACACAAATCACAACAAAACAAAACTTGTGCTTAAGACATATGATTTATATTGAGGAAAAAAGACCCCAGTAATCTCAAACGATGACTTAAGTATATTTACATCTTTATCTTTTCTGAGTTTGGAGTATGAAAATAAACCCAGAAAAAACATGGTTGTAATACATTTTGTTTACAACATTAAACCCACGGTACATCTATGAAGTGACATGACAATATCACAAGGAAAAATTGTTTAAACTCTTTTGCGTTCCCTTCCAGAACTAACGCGAGAAGCTTTTCATTTGATCACAAAAGCACTGAAATATAGTTTTTCCTTCCATCTCATTATTTTCATCACAAACGTTTTGTGAGAAAATGGAAAAGCATTGAAATACAAACCCATCCGTAGTTTTTTCACCACCCTTTAGTGGCTTCCTACTACATCTATCCCTCAAATACACTCTCAGAAAAAAAGGTACAAAAGCTGTCACTGGGGCTGTACCTTTTCAAAAGGTAAACTCAGGGTTTCTGCAGGTTTCACAAAGTCAAATTTAAGACTTTTTAAGACCTTTTTAAGACCAATATGAATCAAATTTAAGGCCTATATCATGACAAAAAAAAACATACAAAGGAAACGCGCAACGAGTCTCAAAATTATTCGCAAAGTAATTTAATTTATTCAAACTGAACATTCAGCGAAAATCAGCACGAACGGTCCTGTGATTTTGAAAATTTGTTCCGTTTCTGTTTTTATAAAATTCCCTTTTCCAAAGCACGTAATGTAGGCTGTTTTATCTTTCCCGCACCAGAAGGAAACATCGTTTTGAAACATCGTCTGTGGTATCTGAGATACCCGCCAATGACACAAAACCTCAAAACTGATTGGCTGTTGCATGTTGGTCTATTTTGTAGTTGTAATACAGCGAATTAAGAACTACAACTACGTAATATAAATAAATAAAAACATTCCAAAGTGCTGTGGGATCATTTCAATCAGATTTACATGGACATAGGAAAATTAAGACCTGTTTAAAAAGATTTAAGACCTAGAACACAATACTTCAGCAAATTTAAGACTTTTTAAGGCCTTAAATTGTGATTTTGAAATTTTAGACTTTTTTTTACTTTTTAAGACCCCGGAAACCCTATAAACTTTTGTCCATTTTAGGTGCTAATATGTACATTTTAGGTGCTAATAAGAACATTTTAGGTGTTGATATGTACATTTCAGGAGCTATTATGTAAATTTTAGGTGATAATATATCCATTTTAGGTGCTAATATGCCCATTTTAGGTGTTAATATGTACATTTTAGGTGCTAATATGTACCACTAAGGTACCAATATGCAGAGTTTGGGTACAAATGTGTACCTTCTGTAAACTCATTAATGTTTCTCATTTTGTCTTTTTTTATTTCTCCAAAGAATTTGATCAGAAACGTCAGATACTTCAATGCATCTGGGTGACAGATTTGGCTGAAGCTGACCTTGAAGTCATCCATGGTGACGGCCAGTGAGTTGAGGAGCTCTGCGTCGATGCTGTCGTCCTCCAGGTCGATTAAGGTCATCTTTTTGCGGATGGCCTGCAGCGCTGCCTCTGAACACAGAGCGGCCATATCTGCTCCCACATGCCCGTGTGTCTCGGCCGCGATCTGACACACACAGAGACAGTTACGAAATATCTACACATGAATTAGACATGGGGTTCCCATTCCAGTCATCGCTCCTCCCCGCTCTGCACAGTTTATATGTCTCTCTTATCTAACAGCTGATTCAGATCATCAACTCAAGAGCGTCCCGATCGAACAGGGTCCCTAAACACGGGATATCCATTGAAGTTCACTTAAAGTCCCCCTAGTCAACCATTGTATCCCTTAACTCATCTTTGATCACCAAAATAACATATTTAATAAAACAATTCCTTAAAGAAAAATGGTGCCTTAAAGTAGCTTGAATGTAACTCGACACCCTTGCCTCATTTAGTATGCACAGTATGCAAATGAGCCCCACCTCCACTCACTCACTCAGAGATCCACTGGTTGACGATCACACGTTGATCAGAAACACCAGCGATTTCAAACTGTGTTTTTGAAACTGCAGTTTTAAGGAGAAAATACTCAGCAATGCTGTCCACTTATGAATTTACACATGATTTGTCTTAAAACAGATTAAAAACACCACATAGACATATAAACAACATTAAAAGCTGGATTTTCACCACAGGGGGACTTAAACAAACTCACTTAACTATGCTTCTGTAAATTAATCTAATATAAGTTACACTGCTTTCATTTAATATACATGTGTATATTTGGTTATTTAAAAATAAAAAACATGTCTTATTCAACCCGTAGTCATCGCTGTCGTGTCTCACACACTTTATTCGCATGAACAGCCACATAAACACATCTGTTTCGGATTAGATACTTAAGATGGTGGGATACCCTACTATGTCCACTTGGCAGTGCACTAACGGTTGAATGTGACACACTCCTCCACTGAGCATGACGGATAAGAGATCGAGAGCAGGGAGGAGAAGGACTGGGATTGGGAACCCCTGAATTACACCTCTATCACTCCCTCTTGCTCACCTGCTCCAGGTCCACATCTTCCCATAGCTTCATGTTCTTGGTGTGAATCTGTAAAATCTCCAGCCTGCCGGTGGAATCGAGGATGCCGATGTCAATCTCTCGATCAAAACGACCTGCAAAGAGGAGACGAACCAACATTTACAACTGACCTTTCTTTAGAGATCTATCTATCTATCTATCTATCTATCTATCTATCTATCATCTATCTATCTATCTATCTATCTATCTATCTATCTATCTATCTATCTATCTATCTACATACATACATACATACATACATAAGAAAAAAGAAAAAAATAAATATAAATATATAAGAAAAATTGGGGGGGAGAAATAAACTGTATTAATCTGGTTTATTTCTCTCTTTTTTAAGGCTAATAGAATTACCTTTTTCAGAGCCTAATCTCTGATTTAAAATGTACAACATCACAGTGATTCTACAGCACTAGATCCCTACTAGATTTTTAAATAATCCAAATGAGTAACTTAAAAGTTGTTCTGATAAAAAAAAATCTTTCATTTCGGCACTCACAGACATCAAGAATCAGTGTATGAATCTCAACAATGGTGACAAACAGAATATTCAATTAGGAAAAGAAAATTACTAAGACAATTCAGATCATAATTTATTCATACCGCAAAGCATAATGGGAGCCATGAATGAGTTTTGATTGGTGACACCCAGAATGCACTGCAACATGCTTTATTAGTGTCACCATTGTTGAGATTCAGTGTGTCTAAATAGAATAATTTTTCCAAGTCTTTTGACCAGAACAACTTTTAAGAAATATTTATTTTGGATTATAATGAAAATGCTGAATATCGTTTATTATAGATTCACAGGACTGCTGTAATCGACAAGGTAAAGATACTAGTCAAGTGGTGATTATGTTAAAACATAACCAACACGATTGGATCACCTTTTCTCTTTGTTCATCTGGCTGTTATAACTCAAATACAGCAGCCATACAAAATCTAATGTTAACAGTATAAGGGTCACGAGCCCAACTAAAGCACACACTGATCACCATAATGGTGACTTAAACAAAATAGATGTTCTTTGGTGATTCTAATGGCCAATCATCATTCAATGAATCACTTAATTAGCTCATTAACTTTAACACTCTTGAGTCTAGAGCCATATAAACTCCCAGGAGAGTTCAGTTAACTCTGGAGTTTTGGAGTTATGTGCATGTGTGTGTGTGTCCGCACCAAAGCGGCGTAGAGCAGGATCCACACTGTTGGGTCTGTTGGTGGCCGCCATCACCACCACATGAACTCTCTGTTTCAGGCCGTCCATCAGTGTGAGCAGCTGAGACACGATCCTGCGCTCCACCTCGCCGTGAGTCTGCAAACACCCACCATTAAACCACATTAAACCACACTCCAGACTGTGCAAAACACACCGTCTCCTCACCTTCTCTCGCTTCGGAGCGATCGCATCCAGCTCGTCGATGAAGATGATGGCGGGGGCGTTTTCTCCGCCTCCTCGAAAGCTTTCCTCAGGTTGCTCTCAGACTCTCCTGCGAGTTTGCTCATGATTTCCGGACCTGGGATGCAAAAGCAGGAACATAAAGCACAGCACCGGAAGAGCACTCCCTTACGCAACACAAATACTCCAAAATATAATGCGATATATTACACATGCACTACCATATCTTTGAAACTCATGATCTTTCTTTTGAAACATTGCATTTCCAGATACTCATCATTCAACAAAAAATCGTGATGTCAGTGCAGTCGATTTGATAACAAGTGCCTTTTAGCGTTCTCCGTGTCAGACTGTGCTTCTCAAGTGTGTGTTTGTACCATTGATGAGAAAGAAGAAAGCTCCCGTCTCATTGGCCACGGCTCGAGCCACCAGCGTCTTCCCCGTCCCGGGAGGACCGTACAGCAGGATCCCCCTCGGAGGCTGAGGAACCACAGCGAGTCGTCTTTATTTATAAACGGATGAGTGTTATATATCGTGCTGGATGTGTGCAGTGATTCTTGCCTTCACTCCGATGGCTTTGAACAGGCCGGGGTGTCTGAGAGGAAGCTCCACCATCTCTTTAATCTGAGCCAGCTGTTTCCGACACCCCCGATGTCATCGTACCCGATGTCATTCAGGCTCTCCTCTTCATCCTGACACCGGCAACATATCACATCAGGTTAAAAAGGAGGAGCCGCACAGGTGTGATGATGTCACACTCACCTCTCGTTTGATTGGTTCTCCCTCGCAGTGGATGATGGTGTCCGGGCAACGATGCAGTGAGGGGTGGGGTCTGTTTCCACCACTTTAAACTCCACTGCCCTCATGCCGCCTCTCACCAGGAAAATATCGCCTGAAAGTTCAAAATAAACTAAATCATATTCAATTTGAGTGCCTAATATAGACCAGCGGGTGTGTAGTAATCTAGTCCATATCTGTTGCACTGTTGTTAACAAAAATGAAACTATTACAAACAATATATGAAGCTGTAAGAAAAATAAAATGACAATATTAATGGAAAAAAAACTGAAAAAGGTTTACCTAGCAGCCAATCAAATTAAATAAGTTGAAGTACTAACACTGAAATAAACATCAATAAAAAATAGATTTTTTTTTTATCTGGTATAATAATCTGTTAGGGTTAGTTTTTTTTATTAATTGTAATAAAGCTGAGGTAGAATAAACTATAAATATCAGATGAAAAACCTTAGAAATAAAAAAACGTTAAAAATATAGAAATAAATATTTTCAAACGGCAAAATGAAAAAATAAAAATTATAATATAAAATTAAAAGCCTATCAAAGTATTAACAAATACTAGAATAGTATAAAAATATTAGTAACATAATAATTGGCAGGTTAATTGATTATTATTAACACAACTAAAACTATTAAACATATTTTTTTATTAACTGAAACAAAGCTGTGGTAAAAAAAAAAAAAAAATATATATATATATATATATATATATATATATATATATATATATATATATAAATATCAGACGAAAAACCTTAAAAGAAAAAAAATAATAAGAAAGGCTTCCTTGACAGCTAATCAAAATAAAATGAGATGAAGTACTAAAACAGAATTTTTTTCAAAATATATTTAAAAAAAAAGTAAAATAAAAAAAATACACAAAAATGGACATAAAAAATACAATAAAAATAAATAAAAAAGGCATACAATTATAAATAATAAAATTAAAACTAAAAATATAAAAAAAATAGTAAAATAATAATTGGCAGATTAATTGGACAATATTTTGAAAAACTTGGAATTGATTAAAAGTTTGATTGAAGTTCTTATATTGGGCAGGGATGGAAAATACATATAAATAAACTAGTAAAATATAAAAAAATTGTATAAAATTGCAAACTAAAATTAAAAGGAAAACAGAAAATATACAATTAAAAGTTGATCAAAGTATTAACAAATACTAGAATAGTTGAAAATTATTAGTAAAATATTACCTGGCCAATATTTTCTAATGATTGGCATTGAGTTTCTCAATAAATCGGCAGTGATGGCTGCAATGAATTATGCATCTTTCCAAACCTTTCTGGTAATTAGTGTACAAAATAACGATGTTGCAAACATATTACAAAACCCTGGCTTACCTAATCTTTACCTACACCTTCTCATTTAATCTCCAGCTATTCAAATGTCAATCTAAAGCTCAAAGTAGATCCAAAACAAACACCCTGACCCGACATCACCCCTAAACCCGACATCACCCCTGACCCCGGGTGAGCCTGCGCACCTTTGTGAACCGGCCGGTAGGCCTCCAGGAAATACGGCTTCAGGAAGACATCGAACAGGTTTCCCGTCAGCCCCTCGATAGTGTCGTCAATGGGTAGAACATGGATGCGCTTCCCATATTTCACATCTGGACAGGCGTGGATACTAGAGACACACACACACACACACACACACAGGTGTAAGTGCCACCATAGATGTAGCTTTAACACTGACATACAGCTAAGGCCTCTACTTTGAAATGCATGCATGTACTGGGACATACGGACAAGGCTGATGACATCACCACGCACCTGATGACATCACCGAGACGTACGCGCAGGTTGTTGCGTGTGACCCTGTTCATGCGCACGCGCTCGATTGGCGCACGTGTCGTCCGTGAGAACGATGCAGACCGTCTGTCTCCGTTTCCGACCGCGCAACACCACAGTGTCTCCACGAAACATCTGCAGCTCCTCCATCTTAACCTGCACACACACACACACACACACACAGGGCTTGACATTAACACACACACTAGCCACTGGGTTGAATTTTATAAATTATATACTTTTTGAATTGTTTTCTTTTAAAAAGGACTCTGATTTAATAAACTAAGTGCAATGTAGTGTTGTCAAAAATATAGATTTTTTGAAGCATATCTGAAACGCTTCTATACTCATATTCACCAGTGCTCATTTTACACAGAACAGATGCATAATACCAGCCGCTCATCTCTCCGACAGGAAGTGCATTTATTTACTGTTGTGCAATACACAAACCCGCCTCTCCTCACTCACTCACTCGAGTTTCAGCGTGGGATTGTGTGTATCACACTGAAGTGCGGCACATGAAGCCTCTCAAAACTAAACTGAGCTCTTTTTATCTGATTATTGAACTTACACTGTAAAAAACACACAAAATAATGTCAAATGGCAGTCTTGTTTTAGGTGAATGTCAACAGTTGAGAAAGAAAGTGTGTATCAGTATAATGGATCCGTGTGTCAGGTCTTAAAGTGAGAGCAGCCTAATAAACCTGCTGCCAAATTATGAGTGTAATAAAAATAAAAAAATTATATATATATATATATATATATATAAAGAGTTCAGATGCAAAAGCCTCTAAGTGCCATTTGAAATTTTCTTCTAAAATGATCATTTTTATCAAGCTTGTATATTTAAGTTCACTAATTTCACTTAAATGACAATGAAGATTACCTATTAATTGTCATTTAAGTGAAATTACTGAACTTAAATATACAAGCTTTATATATATATATATATATGTATGTATATGGCAGTTTTTTGCCATGGTATCAATGTCAAAATTGTGGCATTGTAACTTTGGAAAACCACTAGCCACAGCGGCTGCTGAGCAAAAACGTTAATGTCAAGCCCTGAAAATAAAGGTTCTTTCATGCCATCTATGGAAACACAAAAGGTCACGAGAAGAAAACACTGGTTCTTATACGAACTGTCACTGAAAGGTACTTCGGCTAACTGGAAACGGCATCGCTGTAAGAAACATAAAAACCTTTTTAACCTTATTTTGTAAGAGTGCAGGAATATACATGGAGATGTTTGGGAAACCACTTCGAAGCAATTCATATTTTTGCTATTAATCACTCAGGATCACACACACACACACACACCAATAGACACATTACCTGTGACAAGCACACAATACTGTTGTCCTCATTGGTGGCTTCATCCACGACCAGTCGATTCGGCCGAATCTTCTGCTTCAGGATAGCAGTGGAGAAATCCTCCGACTTGGGACTGTTCAACACACACACACACACACACACATAACAGTGCACAATCCAATTTTCCACAACATTAATTATATACAGGGAGGAACATGCATGATTCTTTGAGAAAGCCAAGTCAGCATCACCGCTGCTGTTATCTTTCTTCAGATTGAAAATCATGGCATATAAATATGAAATAGACTGCACAATAATAATATTCTAAACAGCACAGAACAGATACAATAGACTGCATAAAATGTCACTTTATCCTCATCAACTTCCAGAAATGGGAAGAATTAAACAGAATATCATTCAAGCATTTTAAACACAAAAGTCAATTAGTGGTAAAGTTTTCAGTCAGAAAACTATATATATATATATACACACACACACTGTATAACAAAAATATGTTTACTGTATATATAACAATTATATAGTGTTTGTGTGTATATATATATATATATATATATATATATATATATATATTAGGGCTGTCAACGATTAATCGCATACAAAATAAAAGTTTGTGTTTATGTGGGTGCACTGTTTATAATATATATATATATATATATATATATATATATATATACACATACATGCATGTATATTTAAGAAAAAAAATATTATTTATATATTAAATATTTATATAATATAAATTATATATAAATCTATGTACAGTATATACATGAAAACATTTCTTAAATATATACAAGCATGTGTGTGTCTTTATATATATAAAATAATTATACACAGTGCACACACATATATTATGTAAACACAAACTTTTATTTTGGATGCGATTAATCGTTTGACAGCCCTAAAATAGAGTTTTAATGAGAATAAAACATGAAAACAGTTCTTGATCGCACTAAAGTGAACACAAACACACACACTGCTGTCTGGTCTCCTGTTTCTTCATGTGACACTGGTCTGTTTTTAGAGCAAAGTTATGTCTACTGCCAAGATCAAACTACCAAAACAAACACACACACACACACACACAAACACACATTACTTTTCATGATCAAACCTCATGAATCAGCTAAAAAAATGACTTACAAAACACTATAACACTGTACAATGAGCTGAAATATTAAACTACAGACCAGTGTTTCAGACGAATCTTACATACACAGTCTAAACACACACACACACACTCTCAGCGGTCACACTCACTCTGAGGCTCCGGCGGTGGGCATGGCGGAGGGAAAGAGCCGGTTCTGGGGTGGAAACGGTCACACAGCAGCCGGTGCGGATCCGAGAGCTCAGGCGTCCCGGTGTAGTCTGCAGTCCTCAGCTCACTGACCGCAGGCTCCATGCTGAGGAAATGTGTGTGTGTGGCACGTCTGAAACCCACCCCCTCACGCATCATTCTGTGCACGTTACATGCACATGGACACAAAACACTGAGTAATTGTCCAACTATTCCAGAGTTTTCCTTTGTTTTTGGATGCGTTTGCCAACTTTCCCTCGCAGCTCATTCCACACATTCCTCTCTCCGTCACTGCAAACCCCGATCAGCTGACACACTCAAATCATTTGAGGTGAGTTAAGTTAAGAAATGTAACGTTTAAGCAAACTTTTTACTTTGCATTCATAAATTTCGATTGCTCTTAAATTGAAAGATTCAGAGTAAGCTAATTCATACACGATTAAAGTGGTCATGTAATCTCAACTTAAATATTTTTAGTAGTGGAAACTTGGCTAGCTTTAACCAGCTCATTCAATAAATGCTACCTTGTTACTTAGTAACCTGCATAAGACTGACATGACACACCTCCTGTTTCATGCATGTTTATGACAACTGTCATTAAGTGTCATTCGCTCAATTATGACATTTTAATGCAAATATGACATTTGAGATTCGGTCATGACACCTTGACATAAACCAATACATCATAACCATTTAGTGTCATTGTGTCATTACAACTTGACATTACTAAGACAACACAACCTGTCATAAACATGACATAGCAGATTAATTATCAAACCACCTAGCTTTATGGGTTAACATTACATTAAACTGTCGGGTGGTTGGCTTTGACATTGGCTGTCATGAGGACATTATAACATTTTAATGACAAATTCAATGTGTACTACTGTAGTTGAGGTCACGGAAAATATTCATGACAGTTATAATGACCTCATGACAGCCAATGTCAAAGCCAACCACATGACAGTTAAATGTAATGTTAACTAGAGGTTGACCGATATGGTTTTTTTCACGCCGATACCGATCTTTTGAAATGCTGCCGCTTTATTTTGTCCGATATTTGCTTGGTTTTTAACCTCTATTTGAAAGATAAAATGTAAAAGAAATAAAAGTTACTTAACAAAGACAAACTTTCTCAGCAAAAACATTTTATCCTCTCAAAAAACGTCCTGAAACAAGTATTTTTGGTTTGTTTTGTTTGTTGACGGACAAAGACAAATGGACGTAACCTAATAATCACAAAAAAGGAGGGAAAAAAACTTTAAAGGGATACTCCACTTTTTTTGGAAATAGGCTCATTTTACAACTCCCCCAGAGTTAAACTGTCGAGATTTTACCTTTTTTGAATCCATTCAGCCGATCTCCGGTTCTGGCGGTACCACTTTTAGCATAGCTTAGCATACATCATTGAAGTCCACCAGACCATTAGCATTTCTCCCAAAAAAATTACCAAAGTGTTTCAATATTTTTCCTATTTAAAACTTGACTCTTCTATAGTTAAATCGTGCACTAAGACAGACGGAAAATGTAAAGTTGCGATTTTCTAGGCTGATATGACTAGGAACTATACTCTCATTCCCGCGTAATAATCAGGAAACTTCACTGTCGTACCATGAGTGCAGCAGGCACGATGACTACGCAAACTTAGTTCCGGTCACGTTGGAAGCCGTGCACTATTTTCAGGCGCTGCGTCATAACATCGTGCCTTCTGCACTCATGGTACGACAAAAATACCATGAAATAGAAAAAAAAAATAATAAATAGAAATCCCAGCCCAGTTTCGGTTTACTTAAAATGTGTCCGTTTTGTGAACTCAAAAGAAAAAGTTACACATAAAAGTTAATTTGAACTAATTTGTATAATTAGAATTTGTATAATTACTCAAACTAATTAACTATTTTGAGCGTTCACGGTGTAACAAACACACACAGATTGGAAAACATCGATTTAGTCGTATGGAATCTTCTTTTTAATGCATGTAATCGAAAAGCTTTCAGTTTTCTCATTACAAAGCAACAAAGCGAGAAGACGCACAGAAACAGCCGTTGGATCAGCCAAAGACTGAAGTCCCTCTGAAACTGAACATTAAGTGTTAACGTTGGAGAAGAGCGAACTTGGATATTCAATGACTTGCACAAAGATTGGATCTACATTCATCAAGGCGGACGCTATTCTGATGTTCACTTGTTTGGCTGACGGTACACATGTATAATAATAACCCTGATGACATTTACAATCGGGTCCCGGACTGGACATGTTTATATCCACGGTGCCCTCTGCTGGACAACCATTGAGTGTCACATCTCAGCGGCAGGGGCTTCTCGTCCAACACCAGAGGACTAATATCCTTAAAGGGTTTGTTGACATTCTTCTTCATTATTAAGAGGAGGCTTGATAAACATTGCATGAGTACCAGCTTTTTATATGGCCTTAAAGGGACAGTTCACCCAAAAATATAAATTCTGTTATTATTCCAAACCTGTATGAGTTAGTTTCTTTCTTCTGTTGAGAACAAAAGAATATATTTTTGAAGAATATGTGTAAACAAATATGGGTATTCTCTTTGGTATTCAACAGAAGAAAGACACTCATAACGGTTTGGAACGACATTAGAGTGAGTAAATGATGACTGAACCTTTATTTTTGGGTGAACTGGCCCTTTAAGAGCAACATTAGACCATAAACCTCTACGCATTGCAGCCATAAACATCATAAAAAAATGAAGATATTATTTTGTAAACAAACATACAAAGAAATAAATAAATTGACAGTTTTGAGGAATTTTAGCTGCTACAATTGTCAGGCAAAACAAAGGTTCCTCTGGTTTACACGTGTGACGATCCGTCCGGATGTGCAATCGAGATTTAACGAAGTCACTCAAGTTTCCACATCCAAGTCAGTTTGTCAAATGGTCCCATCCATTATTATTTGATTGTTTTACACAAGTTCTCAGTTCCCACAATAACACACAGCTGTGATATCTGATGGGCTGAGGGATATTTCACACACTGTGAAGTGGCTTCGGACACACACACATTCAGCCACTGCTGGTGAAGGGATATCTTCCTTGCTTCGCAACTTGGACTTCACCTCAAAAATAATTGATATTTACAAAAGTCATGCGCCAATGGTGATATTCCACAATGATCCGGCTGGCAAATCCCAGATTAAAGGAGTCACTCGCAGGCTTTAAAGGGAAATCCTCTGTGAGACGCGGCCGCCTGATTGTGTGTTAAACGCACGTAACGATGCGAGAGCGCCGGACGTTCAAAGTTCCGTTTTAGAATGTCAGGAAAAAGAATGCAGTCCATCGCTGAAGGAAGACGAGGGAATCCGTGTCATCGCAAGTCAAGAACAAACATCCAATCAGAATTGATGTCTCTCAAACTGTAACCAGACAGTGTGTGTTTGTTTTTAACAAAAAGTGAATGTGCGCTGGGGAAAACATCCAGCCTTTGTTTGGTTTCAGTGGCAATGTTGAAACCAATGAGGTCACTAAGAAAACATGTTCTGCCCTCAAGTGGACTGAAGAAGATCTGCAGAAGAAAATCCACTTGATGGAATGAATTCAGGGTCAAAGGTCACATCCATCCGAGCAGAAATACCTCCACAGAGCCAAAAAAAATTATTTCTTTGTCAAAAAAATTAAATAAAAGGGTGATGCTTCTTTAGAAAGAAACTCTTTTAATCTTCTTTGTCCCAAAATCTCTAAAAGAAAAAAAAATCTATACAAGTGGGAATTGTTTCCTGTCCAGGCAGTCCTGAACATGTTTTTATGAACACATGGGTTCTGGGACTAGTAAATATCGTTTGGTAAAAGTACATGCGAGTTGCTTTGTCATGTAGTCGCTTCATAAATGACGCGCGCGTGTGTGTGTGTGTGTGTGTCAGCAGAAACCTTGGTCTTCTTGGAAGTGTGTCCTCTGCAGGACCTTGACGTGTCGTTCGTAGATCTTGAGGGGCGGGGCCGAGTCTGATTGACAGGCCCGTCAGCACATCATTCCTCTGCATCAGGAGGAGGGACTTCCCATCAATCTCCTGTCAGAAACACACATTCAGTCGTTAGGGGTGTAACGACACACTCACGTCACCTTTCCAAACAAATACCAGCGCAATATTTCACGCCAAAATAAAGAAGGCCCAATTGCATTATTCCCCAATTGCACTATTCAACTCTGACTACACATGCACCAATGCTGTAGATTTTTCTAAATATCATAATTATGTTATCAAACAAGTATTCACTACTTCAAATGAGCTCATTATATCTGCCTTAAATTATTACATTGTTTAAATGAATACATTTTTAGCTAACTGTGATTTTTGTATATGTACATTTCTAAAATGCATAACTTACAGATCTCTCAAATTTGTAATGTGGACTCGTGTGTTTTCTGTAAAGCTGCTTTGAAATGATGTGTATTGATGTTCAGTTGCATGATTGTCTGCGGTCAATAAAATGTCATACACATTCGATAGCCCATCTTACACATTCTATGAGTAACTTTGCAGATACATGTGGACTAACTCTCATTAGAGTATTAGCAGACTGTTGGGTTATGGTTAGGTGTTAGGGTTCACATTAGGAGAATAAGTTGACTTGTAGTTGCCAAGTTACTTATAGTCAGTAGTATGTCTGTTGGGAGAGCAACAAAATACAGTGTTAGCAATTATTAATCAGACAATCTGCTAATACTCTAAGGCCATGTGTCCACCAAAGCGTTTTTAGCCAGCTGAAAAGGCACGTAGAAAACGCTTTGGTGGACACGCGGCCTAATGACCTGTGTTGGGTGTAACAAATTACTAAGTAATTAGTTACTGTAATTTAATTAGTTTTCCCTTGAAAATCTGTAATTTAATTACAGTTACTTCTGATGTAATTGAGGTAAATACTGTGTATAGATCAATCCGATCTCACAGCGATTCGTATGCATTTTATGAGGTGTCTAAATTGTGCGACCACACTCGTACAAAATTCGTATGAATGTTAAAAAGTATGTTTTTATAATGTAATCCTCTCCACCTTGGTCAGTTTAAGGATAATTCATGCAAATTTATTTGAAAGAATTAAAAGATTCATGTCTGTCCTTGTATTATTCAGCTGGTTGAGATTGATATGGGAAGTAATTAGTAATTAAAAGTAATACTTTTTAGAACGAGTAATTAGTACAGTAATCTAATTACACTGTTGAAGAGGTAATTCGTAACTAGTAATTAATAACTTTTTTTGTCTTACCCAACACTGCTAATGACAGATAGTTGACATGTAGCTGCAAAGTTACTTATAGTTAGTAGAATATCTACTATCGAAATAAAGTGTTACCAAATAATGTCCTATTTATAATTTAATTGTTTAAATCTCCCGTTTAGAAATAGGAAGCTGGACGTGCTATGTTTAAATGGTTTTCTGAAATGCATTTGATCACAAAATTATGTACATGATCAGAGAGTCATTTTTGGGTGAATTATACCTAGTAAATAAAGTGAGCTGAGTCTTGTATAATCTCAGATGATCTGGTGTGAAGGTTGAGCTGACCTGTGTCCTGAAGGCGAGCGCCTGCTCCGGGAACCCGCGGCCGTGAAGTAACTCGCCACGTCTGCCACACTCCAGTCCACCGGACTCAAGCTCCCGGCCTCCAGCTTCACCAAACCGGCTCTGAGACCACACAACACACACCAGAGCCAGATCAACACGTGTGTGTTTTCATGCACAGGACACATATAAACACGTGACTATCATAACTCAATGATGACTTTATGATTGAGTTCTGGCGATTCTGCTGAAGGTCAGCTGGTGTTTTATAGACTATTCTTCTTTTTCTTTCTTTTTTTCAAACAAAGCCTTTTCTCTCCACTCTTCTCCCAGTGTCTCCCAGTGTCTCCCAGTGTCTCCCAGTGTTTTCTTTAACACTCACATTCCTTCATTCATCCCTCGTTCTTCAGCGGCTCCTGGAAGAGGCGGACGGGGTCAGCAGACACGACGACACTCCCACCTCCAGCTTAAAGCCTGAACACACACACATACACAGATGTAGGAAACCACAACACACACAATAACAACACAAACACTCACACAGATGTAGGAAACCACAATACACACAATAACACACAACACACACACAGATGTAGGAAATCACAATACACACAATAACAACACAAACACACACACAGATGTAGGAAACCACAATACACACAATAACAACACAAACACACAAAGTAACAACACACAGATGTCAGAAACCACAATACATACACAATAACAACACACAAACACACACACTTATGTAGGAAACCACAATACAAACACAATAACAACACATAAACACACACACACATGTAGGAAACCCAATACACACACAATAACAACACCTAAACACACACAAAGTAACAACACACAGATGTAAGAAACCACAATACACACACAATAACAACACACACACACACATATGTAGGAAACCCCAATACATACACAATAACAACAAATAAACACACACACACATGTTATGTGTGTATTGTGGTTTCCTATGTGTGTGTGTTCATGTGTTGCTTAGTGTGTGTGTGTGTGTGTGTGTGTGTATTGGGGTTTCCTATAACACATGCACATACATATGTAGAAACCACAATACACACACAATAAGAACACAAACACACACACGTACAAAAACCACAATACACACACAATAAGAACACATAAGCACACAAACACACACACACACACGTACAAAACCACAATATATACACAATAATAATAACACACAAACACAAGCACACACGTAGGAAACCACAATACATAAACAATAACAACACATAAACACACACACAGCTGTTTAGAAACAAAAATACAAACAGAATAACACAAACACACACACACAAGTGCACAAAGAATAGCACATCACACTAACTATTTCAAAGAAAAAAAAATGCACACAGAATAAATACAAAACTGTATGAAGACAGAACAGCACATTAAACACTAACAAACAATTATATGAAAGAAAAACAGAATAATAACAATTTTAAAAGTTTGGGGTTGATCATTTTTTAAGTCTCTTAAATACAGTAAAAACAGTAATATTGTTATTGTAATATTATACAGTACGTGTTTTCTATGTAGTTTATTCTCTTCTCCAGTGTCACATGATCCTCCAGAAATCACTGTAATGTGTTCGAAATATTTCTGATTATGATCAGTGTTGAACACACTCGTGTGCGGTGGAAACCTGATGCATGTCTATAATGCTGTTCTCTCTCTCTCTCTCTCTCTCTCTCTCTCAGCATTTACAGTATTTGAAATATAAATCTTTTATAACAGTATCGCTTTCAGCAATTATAATGCACACCCTTGCTGAATAAAAGTATTAATTTATTTGATCAAATCTACATGTAAAAACCAAACGCACACAAAACATCTACATAAAGATACCGACACAACACACAATGACACACACGACTATATTAAAAAACAAACACAACGGAATAACAAAAGACACACAGTTATATCAATAAACACTCAAACATGCAGAGGGACATGGCACAAAGATATTAACACACACACTGTTTGCTCCTGGGATTGAGATGTGTTTCAGTCGAATCGGATCTCAAGTGGACGACACTAAACACAGGAGTAAACGCGTTCATCTGGGATATGATTTCATATATCATGGGATCATCTGGTTGAATTGAGAGGTAGATCTGGGTGTCGTCGGCATAGCAATGGTAAGAGAAACCATGTGCCTGTATGATGGGTCCCAGTGATGTGGTAAATGGAGAAGAGGAGCGGTCCAAGCACCGAGCCCTGGGGAACACCTGTGGTCAGTCGATGAGCTTTGGATACCTCGCCTCTCCGTGTGACCCTGAAGGACCAACCTGTGAGATAGGACTCAAACCAGTGGAGAGTACCACCTGAGGTGGACTGTAGGATCTAGCGATTTATGGACAAAAATAGGCTAACGATTGCGTCATAACGAATCAAATGTCCATCGCACAGTTGAGAAATTGCCGTACAGACAGAGAGGAGAAGCTTGCGGGCGATCGGAGAGACGTGGAGACATAAAGTCTGATAAAGTCGAAGGAGAAGACCATAGAGAGTCATAAAGCTGATCCTGCTACTCACACTCTCTGTCTCTGTGAGAATATTCAGATTTCACTCGACACAGCTACTAGAAGACATACAGGTTTCTCACGTGAGCGGGTATGTGTCTCCCTCGTCCAATCGGCCGAAACACATCCGAATACCAGCAGTAAACAGGGACAAACACACACACATGATATACAGGACACACAAAGACACATGAGCACCAGGAGATACGAATAAACTCAATCAGAAATACTGCAAAACTTACAGTTTCGTTCAGGCACGGATGAGTGGAGCCTTCCCCCGCCTCTGACATCGTGATCAGCTGACCCTAAACGTGCGGGAGTGAGAACGTGAGAGAGCGAAGCACCCGTCAGACTGGGCTAAACCACTGTGAACACTGTTCCCAAACACACGTCGGGACGAACAGAGCCACAGTGTTCTCACTCTATAGATGAAGTCACCTATGAAGGGCTTACACTAGCGCACACAGAGGAAACACGCGAGAGCTTCAGAGTAGCGCTGTTACCTCCATACTGGGAGGATGAGCCTCATCCGTCGCCTCTGGGAGTTTCACAGTATCAGCAGACTCTGGCTCAACACACACTGTGTGCTCTGAGAGAGAGAGAGAGAGAGAGAGAGAGAGAGAGAGAGAGAGAGAGAGAGAGAGAGAGAGAGAGAGATACTAATGATATAATTTTTTTGGTTGACAAGATTTCAGACTGAGATAAAGACATTGTTCACACATCTGCAGAAAGCTAATCATAGATGTCTAAATCTGGGCTCATTCACAGATTCCTAAAGATCTACAATTTTGACAGCCATATACACTACAGTTCAAAAGGTTTAAGATCGGATAAGATTTTTTATGTTTTTAAAAGAAGTCTCTTCTGCTCACCAAGGCTGCAAATTTTTTGATAAAAAATACACAAAAAACACAGTAATATTGTGAAATATTATGACAATTTAAAATGACTTTTTTATGTTAATATATATTAAAATGTAATTTATTCCTCTGAAAAAAAGCTGAATTTTCAGCATCATTACTCCAGTCTTCAGTGTCACATGATCCTTCACAAATCACTCTAATATGATGATTTTATGCTCCAAAACATGTATGATTATTATCCATGTTGAAAACAGTTTTTTACATTTTTATTTCAGGATTCTTTGATGAATAGAAAGTTCAAAGAACAGCTTTTATTCAAAATATAATCTTTTCTAACATTATAAATGTCTTTACTGTAACTTTTGATCAATATAACTCATCCTTGATGAATAGAAGTATTGATTTCTCATTTATTTCCCCCAAAAATAAAATACAAATTCTTACTGACCCCAAACTTTTTAAAGGGTAGTGTTTAATGTAACAAAAGCTTTCCATTTCAGATAAAAGCTGTTCTTTTGAACTTTCTATTCATCAAAGAATCCTGAAATAAAAATGTAAAAAACTGTTTTCAACATGGATAATAATCATACATGTTTTGGAGCATAAAATCATCATATTAGAGTGATTGTGAAGGATCATGTGACACTGAAGACTGGAGTAATGATGCTGAAAATTCAGCTTTTTTAAGAGGAATAAATTACATTTTAATATATATTAACATAAAAAGTCATTTTAAATTGTCATAATATTTCACAATATTACTGTGTTTTTGTGTATTTTTTATTAAAAAAAATGCAGCCTTGGTGAGCAGAAGAGACTTCTTTTAAAAACATAAAAAATCTTACCAATCTTAAACTTTTGACCAATATATTTGGCTGTCAAAATTGTGGATAGTAACTTTGGAAAACCACTAGCCACAAAAAAGTTAATCAAGACTTGTGATGGACAATTTGTGTAGTTTTACTTGGCTACCAGATATATCCATAAAAAAAGTCCAAACTTGCACACAAACACCTTCCACACACACTTCCTCAGCATCTCACACAGTGTATCTGAGTAAACTGTCCAAACACACTGATCTGGTCCTGACACACAGACACACACACTTACTCCTCACAACGCTACACTCATCCTCCACTGTGGACGAGACATCGTATTAAAGTCCGTCCGTGAGCAAAACATGTGTTTATCTTGTATTCGCTCTGAGCAGGGCTGTGCTACTACTGTGCAGATTCCACTTCCTGTCAATCTGATTCCACTTCCTGTGGGCTGTGGCCAATCCTAACTGGTTCGAATGAAAGCTCGTTCTTCAGCCTCGATGAGTGGATATTAACAGAGCTTATTAAAGCATTGATTTCAAGTCATATTCAGAATCATTCATCACCAGTTCTGCTCCTCTTTCATTTAATGATGATCAGTTTCACACTTCTACAACTCACTCAGTCACTAAGAAACTGAATCTTGAATCTGATGAACAGAAAACACTTAATAAAAAAATATTTTAATCAATACTGTGGTCTAGTTTTCTAGGACAAAAATGGGCAACATTTTACAATACGGTTCATTAGTTTAACATTAGTTTTATAGCACTTATTAATCTTAGTTAATATTAGTTTCAACATTTATTAATACTTTATTAAAATCAAAGGTTGTATTAGTTAAAATATGAACTCTAAACTAACATCAACAAACAATGAGCAGCTGTAGTTTTATTACCTGATATTAACAAATATTAATGAATCCTGTAACACATGTTTTGCTCATGTTAGTTATTACAGTAACTAATGAAGCTTACTGTAAAGTGTCCCCGAAAATATCTAACGCCTAAAAACAAGATAAATGTATATAAGACATTTATTTACGATATCTAACATGTGTGTTATTATTTCTAACACCACTTTTAAACACTTTACACAAGCATTAAGATGTGTGCTTAGCGTGGGCCGAGTACCTGGACGTCCCAGCGCGTCCTCCTCCGGCTGCGCTGAAGGCTTCCCCTCAGACGGCGCTGGTGATTGGCTGAGCTGCAGGTCATGTGACGCGGGGTCATCTTCCTCCGGGACGGGCTTCGGCATCGTCCTCAGCTGAGCCGGAGGTGTTCTCCTCTGGGGTGTTCATCTCCTCGATCCTCCATCCTCTCCTCCTCCTTCACCTGCTCCTGACACACACACACACTTATTTCAGAGTGATGTGTGCACTTTCAGATGTAATCTCATCTCATCAACATCTCATCTCAATCTCAAAAACAGATCACATCAGATGTAAATGTACGGGAAAGAAAAACAACAAATAATGACTCTTAGATCAACACCTCCAATACGGAAACAGGACAAATAAGCAGTGTTACAGTGTGTGTGTGTGTGTGATTGTGTGTGAGTGAGTGTATGTGTGTTTGTCTGTGTGTGTGTGTGAGAGAGAGAGTGTGTGAGTGTATGTGAGTGAGAGAGAGTGTTTGACTGTGTGTGTGTGTCTTTGTCAATGTGTAAGTGTATATGTCAGTGTGTGTGTGCGTGAGAGTGTGTGAGAGAGTCTGTGTGTCTGCATGTACATGTGTGTTTTTGGTCCCCATGCACGGACACAAGCTAAGTCATACAGAATTGTTGTTTTTTGTTTTTTTTTAAATGTAAAAGTGCAGTTTTTCCTGTGACGGGTGTGTTTACTGTAAGGGGCATACCGATGCAGTTTGTACAGTGTATAAACATAATTTTGTCCGTCAAAAGTCGCAGCGCGCGCGTGTGTGTGTGTGTGTGTGCTCGTGCGCGACCTCCATCCTCTGCACGATCGCGATGAAAACCCGCAACTGCCCGAAACAACATCCGCCACAGATTCTCAGAATCTCAGTCACCGATCACAGCGATGGAGAAACTCAGTCTCAGTGTTTCATAATCAATCCGGCCTGAGAGATCTGATCAACGCTGACAAGATAACAACAAACAAAAGCAAGAGAAGAGGGAGAAAAACCCCAGCAACCAACCGCACATCGCTCAAACTGACTGGATGAACGGAACTAAGAAGCTTGCAAACGCTCGCGCTCGTCACGCAGCGAATTTCCGCCATCGCGTCTGCTTTCACCTCGCGTGACCGAAGTATCGCCGAGAAAAATCCCTCCCTCCCGTTCACATTTTCCGTGCGCGTCTAACTTAACAGACACCGCCTCAGTGAAAAATATCCAGCACAACTTTAACACAAAAAACAATCATCGGCCCTGTGTGCGTGTGTGTGAACATGTCGCGTGCTGTCAGACATCAACGTTTCCTCAGCACATCTGATCCTCGAGCGCGCTTTTGCTTTTGTGAGTGTCTGTCTATTAGAGCAACGGAACAAGAGAAGCGACGGTGTCTTTCTCGCGCGCACGCACGCACGCACGCGAGTCCGCACCTTTTGTGCTGAGAGAGACGCTGAAGTGAAACAGGGCAACGCAGATACAGTTGCGTGTCGAGCAAGAACACAACACACAACTGATGTGTAATCGTTTGCACACACAACACACACAAAAAGCACGAATACACAATTTGTGGGTGTCTGGCGCACACTTGCACGCGAGAAAAGAGCGGAAATCGGATGCGCTTTTTCTCTCTCTTTCTTTCGCTTTTTCCATCAATTATTTAGGCTGTGCGAAAGATTGGGGTGTAGCGCGGCGCGCGCGTGTAGCGCTACCGCACGCGCAAGGACGTGTCGGAAATATTAAGTTCTACCTTTTTCGCGAGATGTCTGTCCTGCAGCGCGCTCTTCAGGAGTCGCGCGGACGGAGGCTTGTTGGCCCTCGCGTGGAGAGCGATGTGGCCGAGACGCGTCCTGCGCAGGCGACCCCTCTCGAGCTCGCGCTCCAGCACCACTTTGACGCGGTTGCGGGTCAGCTTTTCCCGGGCATCCCGCTCTGTGTGCTGAGGAAGCCCAGGATCTCATTCAGCCCCGGTGGCGCGTGGCCCCGTGTTGCGGCGGAGCCCCGGGACAGACTTCGGACCGCGGCAACCAGTCTATCGCCTAAATCAGCACTGCTTTCATCCACAGACTCCGAGGCACGCACGCAAGAGCCCTTGAGTTTGGCTTTCGGGGAGGCGGGGGGCTTGCTAGTCGCGGCCGGACTATTCGAGCAAGTTTTCCGCTCCTCTTCTTCATCGTTGTTATCGATTCCTTCATGGACCGCGCCGCGCGTCTCGCCTCTTGAAGCATCCGCCTCGGTGACTAATCTCTTGTCCTTCGACGCACTTGCTTTCACGCTCCCCGCGGAACACACCGTCGCGCCGCAACTGACAAAACAGTTTCCGCTCGGTGGTGTTTCAATCTTTTCTTCCTTTTCGAGATTTGAGGGCGAGGTTCGAGGAGGCAGGGGTTCAGAAGAACACAAGCTCTCCGCACTTTGCTCCTTCTTCTCCTCCTCCTCCTCGCACTCCTCTTCTTGGTCCGTGAGGCTGAGCGCGCTGTCGCCGTTGTTATTGAAACTGGCGTGTTTGGTTTGCTCGCGCGCGGACTCGCTTTGCTCGTCTTCTCTTTCTGCATTTTCTTTGCACTTTCGCGGCGTTCCTGTAGGAAATGGAGCCCTTGTAGCTAACTTTCAGCACAGTTTGCTCCTGGATCAGTTTTTCTAGTTCAGCCCTGGTGTTGTCCGGGTCTGACCCGTGTCTTCTTCGGACCATTCGGCAGATTCTTTCCAGGTCCGGTCGGGCTTTTCTCGAGCGCAGGGAGTCGATGGTCTCCAGGATCCATTCTCGGTATTTGGGCTCCGACATGTTGCGGCTCTGGTTCTGCTGGCGTTGGCCGAGCGTCTTTCTTGTCCCGAAGTGATCCGCTGCGAGCCCGGCTGGGAATGAAGCGGAAGCCTCGCTCTACGCCTGCGTTATGCGCGCTTAAGGTGGACTACTTGCGAAGAGAGTCATCCGCTATACACTCTGCGCTCATTTAAGGTGGTATTGCAGAGTTACGCGTTTTGCGCACCTCGTCAACGCTCGCGCTGCAGTCCATTACACCTAATCCAACAGATTGTTTTCCCCATCTGTGACCCTGGACCACATATCCCGTCACAATTTTAAATTGAGATTGATACATCATCTGAAAGCTGAATTTCCATTGCTGTATGGTTTGTTAGGATAGGATATAGGCCAATTTAATATTTGGCATAGATACAAACATCTGGAATCTGAGGTACAAAAAAAAATCTAAATATTGAGAAAACTGTCTTTAAAGTTGTCCATTTATGTTACACTCACAAAAATATTATATTTTTATAGATGTATAATATTTGTGTATATAAATACAAACAAATATTTTTTTCACATTCTATACCATTTGCTTACATTAGTTTATATTTATAGTTTGGCGTTTTTGATTGAGAGACTAAATTTTGTTGTGTAACTATGCAATTACAACAAACATATTCAATTAAAATGCATCAGTATTGAATGGTTATGACAGATCGCTATCATGATAATTGCAACAAAAATATGGGGTAAAATTCATTATCTACAAGCCAAAATGAATACTAAAAAGAGCTTAAAGTTGAATAAAAGTCCAAAAATAGTTAATTGCAGAATGTGTTAACTAAAAAAATGGTCTAAAATTGTCATTGTAAAAAACAGCAAGGACTTGATCTGATTAGGTAAAACTAGCATCTATTGGCACAAAGTAACATGATTAAATGAATTATATTGCATATTTTAAAATGCACATGGATACATTTGGAGAAAGCCTAGTGTTGCCCTGTAACATTGTTAACCGACAGATACTAGAATGGGCAGACATCTCATGATCTTCTCAATCTTTCATTTAATGAGTTCTCTGTGCTGTTGTGTAATGCTTAAATAACACAAAGCTATCGTACATGACCAACTGCACTTTATAATGCAAACATGCAATACAAACTGCTAAACAAATTCAGAAGTGTTTCATCATGAACACGATGCCTGGTCTGACCTATGATACTGTATACTAACCCTGTTATGGAGGTTCTGGAGCAGTGGCTGTGAAAGTCCACCAAACTCATCTCTCAGTCTTAATGAACAATGGTGTAATATCCCAATACACACAGTTCTGTCATGACAACTCGCGCTGAGTTTGGTATTGTAATAGATATTACAATATTGATATATGGTCTTGGCGGAATTGATCTGCTACACTGCTGCTATTTTTATTGATGCTGATGTTGGTTATTGACGCTGACGTTGGTTATTGACGTTGGTTATTGATGCTGATGTTGGTTATTGACGCTGATGTTGGTTATTGATGCTGACGTTGGTTATTGACGCTGACGTTGGTTATTGATGCTGATGTTGGTTATTGATGCTGACGTTGGTTATTGATGCTGACGTTGGTTATTGATGCTGACGTTGGTTATTGATGCTGATGTTGGTTATTGCATGCTCGACGTTCGGTTATTGATGCTGACGTTGGTTATTGATGCTGACGTTGGTTATTGATGCTGACGTTCGTTATTGATGCTGACGTTGGTTATTGATGTTGGCTTTATTGCGCTGATGTTCGTTATTGATGCTGGCATTGCTGGTTATTGACGTTGGTTATTGATGCTGACTGGTTATTGATGGTGGATGTTGGTTATTGACGCTGCATGTTGGTTATTGATGGCAGACGTTGGCCATTCACGTTGTTACGGCTGAGCTAGTTATTGGCGTACTGCTGGTTATTGATGCTGATGTTGGTTATCGATGCTGACTGCTGGTTATTGATGGCGTAGCTGGTCATTGCGTTATTGATGCTGATGTTGGTTATTGACGGCCTATGTTGGTTATTGACGTTGATGCTGGTTATTGACGCTGGACGTTGGTTATTGACGTGACGTTGGTTATTGACGGCTCGTATTCTGGTTATTGACTGCTGATGTTGGTTATTGGCGCTATGCTGGTTATTGGCAGCTGACGTTGGTTATTGACAGCTGATGTTGGTTATTGATGCTGATGTTGGTTATTGATCGCTGACGTTGGTTATTGGCAGCTGATGTTGGTTATTGACTGCTGATGTTGGTTATTGACGCTGACGTTGGTTATTGACGGCTGACTGTTGGTTATTGATGCTGACTGTCTGGTTATTGGCAGCTGCTCGGTTATTGATGCTGATGTTGGTTATTGATGCTGCCGTTCGTTATTGATGGCTGATTCGTTATTGACTGCTATTGGTTATTGATGCTGATGTTCGGTTATTGGCGGCTAATGTTGGTTATTGGCAGCTGATCGTTGGTTATTGGCTGACTGCTGGTCTGTTGTTGGCGATTGCTTGGTTATTGGCATGCTGATCGTTCGGTTATTGACAGCTGATGTTGGTTATTGGCAGCTGCCAGTTCGTTATTGGCGGCTGTCCGTTCGTTATTGATGCTGATGTTGGTTATTGATGCTGATGTTGGTTATTGATGCTGATGTTGGTTATTGAGCTGACGTCGGTTATTGGTTGTAATGCTGATTATTGGTTATTGGCTGCTAGTGTCGGTTATTGATTGCTGATGTTGGTTATTGGCACTGCTGACTGTTGGTTATTGATGCTGATGTTGGTTATTGGCGGCTGGCATTGCTGGTTATTGGCATGGTGTAGTTGGTTATTGATGCTGATTGCTGGTTATTGATGCTGACTGTTGGTTATTGACTGCTGATGTTGGTTATTGACGCTGCGATGTTGGTTATTGTGCCGATTCGGTTATTGATGCTGATGTTCGGTCATTGGTAGCTGATGTCGGTTATTATGGCAGCTTGGCTTCATTTATGGCTGACTCATCGTCATTGATGCTGACTGTCTGGTTATTGATGGCCTGTGTGGTATCGTATTGGCGTACTTGCATGGTTATTGGTGGCTGACTCGTTGGTTGTTGATGCTGATGTCGGTTATGTGGCAGCTGGCCAGTTGGTTGTTGGCGGCTCGATTCTGGTTATTGATGCTGACTGTTCGTCTATTGGCTGAGTTAGTTTATTGGCCATGGCTGGTCATTCGTTATGTGGCAGCTAGGTCATTGATGGTGGCTGGTTGGTTATTGATAGCTGCATGTTGGTTATTGGCAGCTGAGTGTCGGTTATTGGCAGCTGGACGGTTGGTTATTGATGCTGACGTTGGTTATTGATGCTGAAGTGTCGGTTATTGATGCTGATGTCGGTTATTGATGCTGGTTGGTTATTGACGGTCGTTATTGATGCTGCATTCGGTTGTTGACGTGGTCGGTTATTGATGCTGATGTTGGTTATTGATGCTGCATTTGCTGGTTATTGATGCTGGTTGTTGGTTATTGATGCTGGTTATCGATGCTGGTTATTGGCAGCTGATGTTGGTTTATTGACTGCTGCGTTATTGACGCTGACGTTGGTTATTGACGCTCGCGTTGGTTATTGGCACTCCGTCATTGTGGTAGCTGATATTGAGCTAGTTGGTTATCGCTACGTTGGTTATTGACCTGATTCGTTTGTGACAGCTGATTTGGTTATTGTGCGCTAGTTGGTTATTGACAGCTGATCGTTGGTTATTGATGCTGACGTTGGTTATTGACGCTGACGTTGGTTATTGATGCTGACGTTGGTTATTGATGCTGACGTTGGTTATTGATGCTGATGTTGGTTATTGACGCTGACGTTGGTTATTGATGCTGATGTTGGTTATTGACGCTGGTACGTTGGTTATTGATGGCTGTATTGTTGGTTATTGATGGCTGACGTTGGTTATTGATTGTGATGTTGGTTATTGATGCTGACGTTGGTTATTGATGCTGATGTTGGTTATTGACGCTGACGTTGGTTATTGACGCTACGTTGGTTATTGACGCTGATGTTGGTTATTGATGCTGATGTTGGTTATTGATGCTGATGTTAGTTATTGACACTGATCGTTGGTTATTGACAGCTGTACGCTGGTTATTGATGGCTGCATGGTTGGTTATTGGCAGCTGACATTCGGTTATTGGCTGACTGCTGGTTATTGACAGCTGATGTAGTTGTTGACGCTCGTTGGTTATTGGCAGCTAATGTTGGTTATTGATGGCTGATTGCTGGTTATTGACGCTGAGTCTGGTTATTGATGCTGATGTTGGTTATTGACGCTGACGTCTGGTTATTGACGCTGATGCTGGTTATTGACGCTGACGTTGGTTATTGACGTGACGTTGGTTATTGATGCTGGTTATTGACGCTGACGTTGGTTATTGATGCTGGTTATTGACGGCTGACTGTTGGTTATTTGAAATGCTGATGGTTTGGTTATCTAATTGGACACTGATGTTGGTTATTGATGCCTATGCTGGTTATTATGCTGATGCTGGTTATTGTGTATGCTGGTTATTGGTGGCTAGTGCCTGGTTATTGATGGCCATGCTGGTTATTTATGGTGACGGCGGGCTGATCGATGGTGACTGCTGGCTATCGATGGCCTACTGCTGGCTGATCTGGTCTCGGCGGTTATCTGATGGCTGATTTTGGTTATCGTGGCAGCTGGCAGTTGGTCTGTTGGCAGCTGGCGGTCGGTTATTGATGCTGGTACTGCGTTGGTTATTGATGCTGATGTTGGTTATTGATGCTGATGTTGGTTATTCGAGGCTACGGTCGGGTTATCTGAAACTGATTTCTGGTTATTGATGGCCTAATTGCCTGGTTATCGATGCTGGATGCTTGGTTATCTGATGGCGATTGCTCTGGTTATCGGCGGTGGACAGCTGGCTATCGATGGCTACGGTGGTTATTGGCAGTAATGCTGGTTATCTATGGCGACTCGCTGGTTATCGATGGTGGCAGCTGGTCATTCATATTGGCTGATGGCTGGTTATTATGGTGATGGCTGGCTATCTGCTGGTTGCTGGCGCACTCGATGGCGATTGGTTATCTATCGCATATTGCTGGTTATTGACAGCTGACCGTTGGTTATTGATGGTGGATGCTGGTTATCGATGGTGACGCTGGTTATTGACGGCTTACGGTCTGGTTATTGATGCTGACTGGCTGGTTATTGATTGCTGATTGCTGGTTATTGACGGCTGACGTTGGTTATTGACGCTGACTGTCCGGTTATTGATGGCCTGACGGCTGGTTATTGACGGCTGACGGCTGGTTATTGATGCTGATCGTTGGTTATCGACTGGACTGCCGTTCATGGTGATCGGCTGCTGACGTGCTGGTTATTGATGCTGGACGGTTGGTTATTGATGGCTGACGTCTGGTTATTGATCGCTGACGTTGGTTATTGATGCTGATGCTGGTTATTGACTGCTGTATCGCCGGTTATTGATGCGTACTCTGGTTATTGATTGCTGGTTATTGACGCTGGACGTTGGTTATTGACGCTGACTTTGGTTATTGACTGCTGTTGTTGGTTATTTCTGACTGTTGTGATTATTTCTGTTGCTGTAGGTTATTTCTGCTGACGTAGATCATTTCTGTTGTTGTAGATTATTTCTGTTGTTGTAGATTATTGCTGATGATATTGATTATTGGTTATTGCTGCTGCAGAGCAAGTATGGGACAAGTATGCTACTGCAAAGACATACACAACACGCTACTGTAAACAAGTACGACATGCTGTTGCTGTAAAATATAGCATACATGAATTACCGGTAGCAGATCTATACAGCTGGAGCAAGGCGGAGGGTTTCTGAAAGCGTCCTGAAACTGTTACAGCAAATGCTGAGCAGCGAGCTCATCGGCTACTGATACAGCAGGAACCAATCAGCAGAGCCCTACAGAGAATGATGCGAATTACAAGCAGATTGAGTTAAGGACCGATGCCATCTAGAGTTTCATGACAGAACTTCTACTTCAGTATGACAGCATGCCAAATAGGGTGAAATTACTAAAATATTAGATGCTTACACATAAAAGGACGTGAAACCTGTTTGGTATTTATAGTAATACTTTATTGGAATGATTCTTGTGGTGCAAAATATCACAATTAACTTGAACCATGTCCTCAGGAGTAAGCACTGGTATCCACTGAGTTCACCTCCAGCTTAGAGGAGATATTTGTAGCCTAGAGAGTTGCGTGTAAGAAATTCTCACCCAAAAAGGAGCCAGATGCTCTGCACCCAATCAGAGAGAAGACTTTGCCTATTTAAAAATGCAGAAATGGAAGAATGAAGGGGAAGAAATGGCAAAACGGACAGAGCAATGCGGCGGCGGCTCATTGGTCGACCGCAAGACTTTGCAGTGTCAATCACGCACAATGTGTGTGTGCGATTTCGTCAGGTACTAGAAATGTATAACCCAATGAGAACCGTAACAATTATAGTATTAACAATACTAAACAAACGAAACAAAAACATTCATCCCCTCCCCGCACGAAGGCTCGACAGCGGTCCGCCGGCGACTGCTATCTGTCAACTAGAATCAATGAAACGACTGATGAGCCAAAATATTGACACTTGTAGGATTTCATGGCACATTTCATAGGTGAAAGTTCAAAGTTCATCAGTGAATATTTTACAGAGCGCAGTGGACCTACAGCTGAAAGAAGAAAAGAAAAGAGGTGCTCATATTATGAAATCATGGCTTCTTTTCTACGCCATTTCACTTCGTCGTCCCTTTCAGTGCATTTTAAGAATAAAGAAACACATGACAGTATACAGGACCAAAAATATTTCGGTTATTACACAGGAATACATATTTTTATCGTTTTTTTTTCTTCTATTTTTCTGTATGGTTGTTATGGTGACCTAGTGGAGAACTTGCACCTTAGTGGTAACTGTTCAAGATTAGAGATTTAACTAATCCAGTCTGTTTTTTTGTGCGGCACCAACAATCCCAGTCCACAGGCCAACAATTACACCCTATCAAATCCATCATGGTTAATATCACATGAACAGAGATTTAAAAAAAAAAAAAATGAAAATTGCAAACATGATTAAAATAGAGGAGATGATAAAGGCCTCACTGTTTATCCCTGGAGGTCTTCTCTGGACTCTTCCGCTGGTTTCTCGGCTGTTTTACAGGAGGAAGGATCGGTTTTTAAGATTCATGCACTTTTTCTCCTCTCTCTCTCTTTCTCTCCACCTATATCCCTCGCTCTGATTTCTATAGTTTCTTCCTCTAGAATTCGGCAAATTCTTTTGCGCACTTCTCCGTGAACGACACACGGATCTCCTCTTCCTCGTAGTCGTCGAAGTTGCTGGTGTCCCCGGGCCCTCTGCATTTAGGCACAAACGGGGCCTCCACCTGCCAAACACACACACACACACACAGATTTACCTCATCTTGAACATTTCACGCTTGATATTTACATTTGAGCATGAAATAATTGCCAATACCAAAGTATTTCTTCGCTCATATTTTACACTCCCCTTTGTTTTGTGTAACAGCAAAATCATACAGAATATTTGATGTTTCTGTTCATTAACCCTTTTGACATGGATCATATATTATTGTTCAAATTACATATCGATTAACAAAGAAAAGCGTAATATATATATGCGGATTTGAGCTGCACAACGATTTTTTTGTTTCGAACAGAGATTACGATTGTGAACAGACAACTAAACTAAATAATATAATTAACTTGAAGTTCTGAGAAAATGTTAATTGCTGCAGTCTTTTTAAAAAGTTTAATTACTAATAAAAAATTAAACTTACTATTAATGAATGGTTTGTGTTTTTAATGTTAATCAAACAACAAAAGACAAGGAAATCACTCACTGCTCTGGACTGAATAGCTTTTGTAACTTTAATAATCATTCATCTTTATTTATAGTCAAATATGTTATTAGTCAATAATGTTATTTTTTACATTTGATTATTTGATTACAGTTTATGTTCCTGAAAACTAATGTTAGACCTACCTGTAAAAACTAAAAAGCATCTATTGTATTTATTAGTTTTATTATATTTGTTCTTACTTTATAAATCTTTACATGACAGCAGTTCTTTTTACACTGTAAAAAATGTTTGTAATTTTAACGGTAAAATACTGTAAAAAAGCAACGGAAAATATGTTAACTGCTTAACAGTACATACCCTTATTATATACCATGAAAAACTGTTAAATGTATGAATTTTGAAAATACACTGTAAAAAAAAACCTTACCGTTGCATTTACCATAACTTACCGTAAAAAAATACAGTAGCAATTTTTGTTTTATAGCATTTTTTATAGCAACTTAAATTTACGGTAAAAAACTGCTAGCTGTGGTTGACCGTAAAAAAAAGTAGAACTATGCATGTTTTACAGCATTGAACTAAAGTTTACGATAAAAAAACTGCCAACTGGTTTAAAGTGATTTACTGTAAAACACGTGGTAGTAATATTTTAGGTTTTACGGCAAGGATCTAAATATTATGGTAAAAAAAATGCCAGCTGTGGTTGACAGTCCTTTACCGTTAAAAAAACAGTAGAAATATGTATGTTCTACGGCACTGAACTAAAGTTCATGTTAAAAAACTGCCAGCTGATTTAAAGTGATTTACCGCAACAAATATGGTAGTTCTATTTTAGGTTTTACGGCAGGGATCTTAAATATTACGGTAAAAAAATGGCAGCTGTGGTTGCCAGTACTTTATCGTATATATATGTTAGAAATATTTTAGTCTTTATGGCACTGAACTAAAGTTTACGGTAAAAAACTGGCTGCTGGTTGCAAGTGCTTTACCGTAAAAAATACAGTAGTAATATTATAGGTTTTATGGCGTTGAACTTCGGTTTTGAAATTTGAAACAAAAATGTCAAATTTAGCAAAAACTCCTATATATCGCATTACATGATGTCATGATGGCAATTCGAAAAGGAATATTTTGCAAAACTGCGAAATGGAAAGAGTCGATCATTCTTTAAAGATGGGCCGTGTGTTTTGACCGAAGACGAGACAGAGTTTCGCAAATGCCGTCATTTCGCAATCGTTTTGTGCAAACGTGTAATGTAAACGTGGCTATTACAACATCCGCAATGTCTTTCCTGAACGTTACAGTAGTGTGAACGCAAACCCTGTCCAGTACGTCATTTACGTTCAGCGACTGAAGGGATGGCGTGTGTTTCTCACCCTCCGCTGGTAAATGGCTATCCAGTCAGTAGTGGAGAACCACTTGTGTCCTTTAATGTCGTTGACTCCGTTTTTAAGGTTTCCGAAGCGTTTGGTGAGGTCCACCTGCAACAGGTTTCTCAACAGGTCCTTCAGGTCCGAACTGAAGTGCGACGGGAACCGTACCTGTGGAGGGAAACACGCGGGTCAGGTTGAAGACGAGAATCTCGGATATTCTGTTGTTTTGTCGAGCCTGGGCAAAATTACCTTTCCTGAGACAATCTTTCGTAGATCTGAATGGGTTGATCGGCGAAAAATGGAGGATAACCAGCAGCCATCTCGTACATCAACACACCCAGAGCCCACCAGTCCACTGCCTTATTATAACCCTGCCACACACACACACAATCAATCAAACACTGTAAAATCAAGCGACAACTGAGTATATTCATGTCAAGGGGATTTATCAGATCCAAGTTATTCAAACTCAAACAGATCAAATGAATAGCAAATAATTCAGAACTATCGGTCATAAGTTAGAAATATGTTTTTGAAAGAAGCCTCTAATTTTCACTAAGGCTACATTTATTTAATCAAATACAGTAATATTGTAAAATATATTGTTTTACAATATGTAAATTTACTCCTGTGATAAAGCTGCAAAAATTTCCAGCATCATTACTCCAGTCTTCAGTGTCACATGACCCTTCAGAAATCATGAATAATATGAGGATCAGGAAACATTTCTGATTAATTATTATCAGTGTTGAAAGCAGTTGATCTAAAAAAATAATAATAAAAAAAACGAAAATCTGACACACGACCATTCAAAAGTTTGGGTTAAAATAAATTTTAAAAAGACTTTTATTCAGCAATAAATGATTAAAATTGATCAAATGTGATAGTAAAATATAGAGCTGGGCAACGATTAATCGCGATTAATCGTATCCAAAATAAAAGTTTATGTTTACATAATATATGTGTGTGTATGGTGTATAATTATTTTGTATACATACATACACACACATGCATGTATATATTCAAGAAATATCTGCATGTATATACATTTATATATAATTTATATTAAATATTAATATTTTATATATTAATAACACATTTTTCTTAAATATATACATGCATGTGTGTGAATTTTTATATACAAAATAATTATACACAGCACACACATATATTATGTAAACAAACCTTTATATTAGATGCGATTAATCGCATTGATAATCAGAAATGTTTCGGCACATTTGAGTGTTTTCTGAAGGGTCATGTGACACTGAAGACTGGAGTAATGATGCTGAAATACAACATTCTCAAAGGAATAAATTACACTTTACTATATATTCACATAGAAAACACTTATTTTAAATTGTAATAATATTTCACTATTCGTATATATTTGATCAAATAAATGCAGCCTTTGTGAGCAGAAGAGACTCTTTCAAAAACAGAAAAAATGATTGAATAATGTAATTATAAATGTCATTTTCCAAACTTTTGAGCAGTAGCGTCTACTATATTTGCATATTAAATGAGGTTATTCAGACAGATGACGTGATTGGAGCAGCTGTGCAGCACACGAGCATCTACAGACTCACGCGGTGAAAACGCTTTATTAATTATAATGTGAGTGCTATATTTGTGTTGCATTGTGGGGAATCACCTTGCTGAGGATGATCTCCGGGGCCAGATACTCCGGGGTCCCACACAACGTCCACGTGCGGCCCTTCACCCGCTTCGCGAAGCCGAAGTCTGTCACCTGGAACACACACGACCATGAGATTTACACACTTCTTTCATGTCATTCTCAAATTAGCCATAAGAGGTGCAGTAATGGTGAGATCATGAGCTGTGTGTGATTGAGGAAACATCCACACAGCTACACACACACACACACACACACACACACAAACCTGATTTCTTTTCTTTCTCTCACTTTTGGGTTACAGCAAAAATCACATTTACTTTGATACGTTTCTGTTCATCTAACGCAGCATTTGTCAAAATCTGTGCTTGATCATAAAATATTTTCCAAAAGGACCAATATTACAGTATTACAGTGAAAGTTATGAACAGTACTTACTGTAAAATAAATACTGATCAGGTCAAGGTCACAAATGTTGACATTTGCTTTATAAAGTAACGTATACATATTATAAATGCATACTAATTAAGAAATATAATTAATAAAGAAATTAATATTAGACTAATTATTTGATCAAATATACGAATGATGAAACATTATTATAATTTAAAATAAGTGTTTTCTATGTGAATACATAGTAAAGTATAATTTATTCCTGTGAAAGTTATATTTCAGCATTATTACTCCAGTCTTCAGTGTCACATGATTAATATTAAAATTAATATTAATTAATTCATATAATTAATTAATTTTTCATTTTCATTTAAATTATAATAATATTTCATCATTCGTATATTTGATCAAATAATTAAGTCAAATATATAATATGATATTAAATATATATATATATATATATATAAATTAAAGATTAATTGCGATTAATCGCATCCAAAATAAAAGTTTGTGTTTACATAATATATGTGTGTGTGCTGTGTATAATTATTTTGTATATTATTGTGTATGAAGAATTATTTGCATGTAAATACTGTATTTATATAAAAACATAATCTATATTATATACAAATATAAATATTTTATATATTAATAACACCTTTTCCTAAATATATGCATGCATATGTTTGTATTTATACAAAATAATTATACACAGCACACACACATATTCTGTAAACAAGATGCAATTAATCGCAATTAATCTTTGCACAGCCCTAATATAAATATGACGAAGTTATGATGAATTTTATGTTTCGGTTCATCCAACACAACATTTGTTCAGTTTAATTCTTGAGAATTTTTAATCGCTGAGTGAAAACAGACAAAACTGTGGCAGTCACATTGGCAAATGAGAGAAGTCTTATTTTTAAATGTGTTTTAACTAAGCAATAAATATGAGTGTATCTTGACTTTGAGGTGTGTGTGTGTGTGTTTACCTGTATGTATCCCTGCTGATTCGATGAGGAGGTTCTCTGGTTTAAGGTCTCTGTAGATCAGGTCAAGGGCATGCAGATACTCAAACGTCAAAACTATTTGTGAAGCATAAAAGCGTGCATGGGGTTCACTGCAGAGAGAGAGAGAGCAAACGCCCGGAAGAACACACACCGTTACATAAAGGCATCAGCCGGAATAAAACAGATGGACTGAACCTCATCAGTCATTTACTGCATTAGGACACAATGTCACTGCAAACCACTAATAAACATGAAGCATGTCACAGTCTCTCATTAGCAGAGCTTTCAGTCAAGTATGCTCGAGGTTCACCAGAAGTCGTCGTTTGGTTTCTTTAAACTCAATGTTGTTTTATCCTCTATATTTAGCTAGACGAACTCGAGTTAAAGCCAAAGAAATCAAGCACAACTATGCAGATTGCCGGGGCGACTGTACATAACAATCTATTGTTGATAAAATGACGTCTAATTTTTAAAAAACATACAAGTTAAACTACACATACTGTAACTGACTTCAAAATAAAGGTTCCATATGTTTGGTGGTGATGTCATAGACACCAAAAACAGATGCTAACCAAAACAAAAGTTTCTGAAATTTAGTTTTCTTTGTTCTTCTCATTTTCACACATGCAATTCAATCTGAGTCAAAATAAATATAAATATGACCCCTTTTCGTTGTGAGCATTTGGTCTTTTGTAATTGTACATGTGAACGACGAAGTTTACACACACTTCTCATCAACTTTAAAACGGTTTGATATTAAAGGAGCTGGGGCGGAGGCTCATTTGCATAATCATAGTACCGTGCATACTAAATGAGGCGAGGGTGTCGAGTTACATTCAAGATCTTTTAAGGCATTAAAACTATTTTTTACAGAAAAAAAGTTTAAATATGTCATTTCGGTGATCAAACATGAGTTTTAAGGGATAAATGATTGACTACAGGGCGACTTTAAAGGGATGGTTCAAGCCAAAACATAAAACACAAAAGAAGATATTTTGAAGAACGTGGGTTACCAAACAGTTTACAGCACCCACTGACTTTTTATTCCGACTATGGAAGTCAATGGTGTCCATTAACTGTTTGAGTACCCACAATGTTCAAAATATATTTTATGGTTTGTTAGAACAGGTTTGTTACAACATGAATAAATATGACAGAACTTTCAATTTAGGCTGAACTGGCCCTTTAAGAGCTTCTGTAGCTCCACCCCTTTCCTGCATTTGCACAGAAGGAAAGATCTTACGGATTTATGAATGAACAGCTCACTTTAAAATGTTACTGACATTTGTTACGTATCCTCTTCAAACATTATGACTTTTGGCCGACGACCCCATAGAAACAACCGATGGCCTATTTCCCCTCGGAGACTACACAAGCACATCAGGAATGAACAGATCTTCACCTGAATCTGCCGATTCTGCGCAGGTGCGAGAACATCTCTCCTCCCTGAACGTACTGCATCACCATGTAGAGATTAGTGTTGTCCTGCAACACACACACACACGTCATTACATGCGCCATCATCCGGTTATCCTGTCCTGAGCGATCCTCACCTTGAAGGAGTACTCCAGACGCACGAGGAAGGGGAAGCTGACGGCCTGCAGGATCCTCTTCTCGTTGAGTGTGTGTTCGATCTGCTTCAGCTTCACCACCTGAAGACACACAGTGTTACTAAATGCATCGCCGACAGGTTGCGAGATCATCGGCAAATGCCGAAATCCCCAAGCGTGCCGCACAAGCCCTGAAAAGTGAAGCCGAAACGCCTCGATCGCACCCCGGTGGCCAATCCTGGTATAGCTGATAAACCTGCCTCTGTGTTATTCAACGGCACTAAATAATTAAATTACACAGTTTTTTCAAAGATGGTTTCTGTCATTTGCTGTAGTCTGTATCAAGCTGATGTATTTAAGTAAGTGTTTGTTTTTTAAAATAAGTTTAGTTATTTGATGCGGCGGTGTGACGTCATGATTAACAGCTGTGATTGACAGATTCTCTAAGATGTCATCACTGAAACTTTTTTCGGGATCGTCGGAGGACTGAGGAGATTGGAGCTTTAAATTTAATATCTAAATTTCTATAATTAATTTTTAAAAAGTGCAGGGGCATGAAGTTGCAAAGAGTGAGGGCGGGGCCTTTATTTTGCGGCTTTACTTCCTGCTCACGACTGCACATGTCTGGTCCCGAGATCGCTTCTGCACAGACTCAAGGCCCAAGATGTCGGCGACATATCGGGAACACTGGCGGCTTCAGTTCTGACCAATAGAAGAGAGCGAAGGGCCGTCGTCCATCTTTTTTTTTTTTTTTACAGTCAATGGAAATCACAGGCGAATCTGGGCTCTGTGTGAATTATCAAAGACGCGATCTAGAGAATCGCCGACGAAGTCGCCGTGAGAAATTTGGCATGCTAAAATCCTGCCATGTGTAAAGTGTTCTGAGTTATTTATTTTAATAAATGAGCGATCGTTTCGCTTGATAAGACCCTTATTAAAAGGGCACTTCTCATAATTAAGTTTTTTGTCTTTTGACTTTTTTTAAACAAAAAAGTATATATATATATTAACAACTCTGACTTTTTATAAAATGTATTAAAGTTAATTTTATCTTCCTTAAATTCACGCAATTGTTTCATTTTCAAAAGATGTCTTCAAAATAATCAGTTCACACAGAAACCAATGTTCTCCCTAGTATTCACCAGGTTTATTGAGCAGCAAAGGAAGAAAACCATGCCACAATGTGCATGTTTTCTATGCTATATATTTGATACACCTGATAGTGACATGGACTTAGTTTCGCATTTGAGGGAAGACTGTATCATCATCAAATAAAACCTTCAAAATCCACATTTAGATGGAGTTTGTTTTAAACCTACTATCCTCCTACTGTCCTGTTTGCATCTGTAGATTTCCTCTAAATTCACCAATTTAGATTTCTAAATTCCAGGGGGAAAGACTATTGATGTATGCAAGTCATTAACTTTAATAATAAGAATTTTAGGCCATAAAAAGTCATAAAAACGTCCGGATTTTCCATACAAGGTCATAAATTACATTCAGCCACGTCTTAAATTTATATTTTTTTATTCAATTTCGAGTCAATATCGCCAATGCTCGATATCAATGTCGAGTTCGATAAATGTTTAAAAATGTTTATGTGCCAAAAGCGGAACGAAACTCATTTGAACCGCGCGCGTCTCACGGACTGTTTATCCGCTCGGTTCAAAGTCCAAACGGCGACGCAGCGCGAGCTGAGCGCGAGCTCACTAGAGCAGACGCGTTAACTCTTGATCGGCGCTTCAGACCCTACTGTCTATGTTCAGACCTGATATTTAGATACACTATTCAATAAATATATTTGTTTGACAGGGAAGCTGTGCTCAAAAAGAAATATATATTATTTTTTAAAAATTAAAAAGCACCCCAGAAAAAAGAGCACTTTCTCTCCAGGAATAAAAAGGGCAGGTGCTCAAGCCCCCTTTGATGTCTATGTGTGCACGTGCCTGAGGTGAGTAAATTATCAGCAAAAGTTTCTTAAAAGTGACTCCTTTAACTGGCAAATCAGGCGTAAAATCCTCTAGTGTGATCTCGACATTAGTGTGAACACAGGAGCGACTGAATGACACCAGATAGTCGTACAGAATAGGACAGTGACCCGACTACTGTGAACGGTGTGTGAACTCTGCATTCCAGCGTCCGCGTGTACGCCCCGCTCACCTTCTGTTTGTTGAGGATCTTCATGGCGTAGTGCTGGCCGGTCTCTCGGTGTCTGACCAGCATCACGCGGCCGAACGAGCCGGTGCCCAGAGTCTTCAGCCGCTCGAAGTCCTCCAGGCCTGCCGTGTTCTGCGGAAACACGCCACCGGGCTTTAGCATGTTTATGTGCCGTTATCACCGATGATAAATTACTCTGCCCATTATCCCATTAATCAGAACGACTTCGGCTCATACAGACAGTTTCTGTACGAGTGTGGTCGTATCGATTTAGACACCTCATAAAATGCATACGAGTCACTGTGAGATTGGATTGAACAATACACAGTATTTACCTCAATTATATCAGAAGTAACTGTAATTTAATTACAGAAAAATGAAGAGTAATCCCTTACTTTACATTTTCAAGGGAAAAGTATTTAAATTAAATAAATTAGTAATTAGTTACACCCAACACTGGTTGTGACCAGCAGGCGTCACCTCAAACAGTCAATCAGTTTCGGGGTGTTTTGTGTGGTTTCTTACTGGCCTGAGTCAAGGGAGTCTGAGTTTGTTCAACTGTTGTTTAAATGACCAGGTGACACTCATGTAACATCATAACCAGCTCTGAGAACTGTTTCCACTGGAAACACTGAAAGCTTTATATCCTCTCACCTGTGCAGGATTCTCCCATTTCCTGAGGAAATCTTCTTTGGCGAAGGCCAGAAACTCTTTAACTGTGGGAAGAAACGGAAAACACACTCAACATTACAAGAAGCAGCGTCATGTTTGATTTCTAATGCCACTAAATGATCAAAACCCGTCACACACAATCTACTGATTGACAGTTTATACTTTTATAGCTAGTAAAAGTAACATTTTAAAAGGTTGTGATTCAAGGTTCAAGGATTTGTATAAAGTAAATGTAAGAATAACGTTTACATTGTTAGTAATATTAAAAGATGAACACTTATTGGACTAAAGCAACTTATTGATTATCCATTAATCAAAATGTGAGCCATCAAAGATGATCACCAGGCTAATGAGGAAGGTTTATCTAAATCGTCATTGTATTGCATCTCTACAATAAAAACTATCTGAGTTATGATCATAAACTGAGCATTTAAATATGAATCTTACTATCATTAGGAGATACAGCAACAAATAATGTTTATATGCATTTTTTTTGCAAGTATTTACATTAAAATGTACTTTTTGGCCATTTAAATAGTAGTTTTGCTCAGTTTTGGACCTTTGAATAAAATCAAGTTGTTTTTACTTCACATTCTCGCTAAAAATATATTATTAAACGGTTAGTTCCAATCCTTGATTCTGATTGGTCAATAGCTGTGCTTTATTCATGATGAAACACGGCTACGAGCCGCTTCACCCAACGCTTCTGTGTATCACTGCACAAGTTGTGTTTATTCTGAGCTTTCATCCATATTACACATTGAGACGTTGTTGCTGTTCACGGTCAGGGACTATTTTTTCTAGCGGAAGGAAGGCTTTTAGTGATTTTACTTCATGAAAGTTGCACTACTAGATTTTTTTTTACTTGAATATTTTTATTGTGTGGTAGCCGTTTTATAAAAGCAATAAGGTACTCTGAGGCAAGTGCTGTATGGTGAATAAGTAACGGCTGAAGGGGTTACTCCGCTTCGCGTTCGAGCATAACAACGCCCTTCAGCCGTTACATATTCACAATACAGCACAGCCTCTCGTACCTGATTGCTTACATATACAAGCCAAAAAAAGCCTGATGTATTGAATTTGACTAAGTTGAAAGGTTAAGGATATTAATAAGGGTTAAACGTGATAACTTGGCAAAATCAGCGATGCAAAAAGTTCAGCTTACATTAAAAGATATAAAGCAAGCAAATAGACGAAGCCCACAGCAGGCCAGCGGGAAGAACTGTGTGTTCAAGCAGGGTTTTGCTAATGGGAGTTACGCCCGCTACACACTGTACGGTTTTGTGCTGTCCCAGACGAAAGGTGACCAATGGTGGAGATTTCTGTGGTCACGCCTCGGTAAACGTGGCTCTGCGTCGTACAGTGTGAAGCGTTCAAAGACGGTCTTGCGACCAAAGATAGTCTACGATCATTTTCAGTGTTTGCTGCTACGACACCAATCGATATGCAACATGAAATGGCGTATTGGTCAACGCGACATGACGCTAATACGTTAAAACTACTTCCCTCAAGCCCTATTTGCACAATCGTCATGCCAAGTTAGCCTCTTTTTTCAGCACACATAAAAACCACAACTGCCAATCAAGTGAGCACATACTGATTACGTTTTATTCTTCTATGCTAACTTGCATTGTAGCCTAGGTGTCATCATCATGAAGTTTACATACATGTAGGGTTGGGAACCGAGTAGTGTTTTTGAAAAATAACCGGAACCATGCAAAATTCCTACGTTTCGGTTTCGAAAACGGTTCTGATGCGATATGTGGGCGTCGGCGAAGTGCTGGAAGTAACGTTACGTCAGATTATCCTTCAGCGTCTCACCTCAAGGCGAGAGAGAAGAGTGTAGAGCTGCATTATTAATCTTTAAAGATTTCGATTCAAACACCCACGCCATCTTATTCCATCCTAAATGACAAAAAACTTTACCCCTGAAGTTGTGGTTTGCTCTCACACGCGCTGCATTTGTCACACACACACATACACACGCGCACGCGCCCAGTCACTATCTAGTAGCCTACATATGAAACTGCTTCACAATCACACAATATTTACGTGTTACAAACATTCAATTGATAAACGTTACAGAAGTACTGAGATAAAAGTTTATAGTTAGAGTAAACATTTTGTCTTATCATGAATCACTACGTTAGTAGTGATAGTCGGACTGAGACTAGCCGGCGGATCGCAGCTGCTGCGGGAGTAGCCCAATGCGTGACTCGTCATGGACCTAAACAGAGAAAAGTAGCTCCGGCAACAATGTTCTTCCGCAAGACGCATGCAGATTTGTTTATTAACTGCTAGAGCGCTGATTTATCCAGTAATGAAATAAGTAGTCTTAAATTATGAATCAATCATTCAAATCGTTTTAAAAGATAATCTGTTCTATCTTACATGTGTGTTCAAGCATATTCTACCCCTTCTGAGAGGGTATTCTTCACTGTTGGAGATACAATAAGCAAGGAGAGGTCCTAAATTATTCTAGAGAATGCAGAATTTTTTTTTCCTTCAGATTTTTTTTTATACAGAATTGGCTTAATAACATGTTGAATTTGTTTACATTACTAGTCTGTTAAACTCATTTGTCAAGTACTATAATAAATAAACACAAAAAGGATTGTGGATTTTTCTCTTACTAATATTTTTTAGTGAATGGGAACCGGAATCGTTTGGGCGGAACTCGGAATCGGAACCGAAAAATTTCTCAGCGATTCCCAACCCTACATACATGTACACAAGTTTTTCCGATCCATGTCGTACAGTGTGATTTGTAATGATCTTATAGGATTGCTGAAATCTAGCAGGCATTAAACGACTCAATACACTAAATTTGTTTCAGTGACTTTCAAAATGCACATTGTTTCAAAGCAGCTTTCAGGAAATCATGACGGTAATGCTTATACCATCTTCATGTCTCACAGGAACATTTAGCAGATTCGAGTCCAGTGATAATATATAGTTTACATTCTGCATCTATACAAGCACTCAATAGGTGAGATTTGCATATAGTATAGGCCAGGCCTAAGTATACTGTGTGTCGGATCAAGTTGGATATACTATTAGTCTTTTTAACCCCTGACGCAATCCTAGATCTATATAACATTCTTCTTTCAGACGAACACAGAGTTATATTAAAAAGGGTCCTGGCTCTTCCAAGCTTTATAATGGGAATGAATGGTACCTTAGATTTTGAAGCCCATAAAAGTTCATCCATCCATCATAAAAGTAATCCATACGTCTCCAGTCATAAACTCCTTCTGAAGGTGAGAAAAACATCCATATTTATAACTTTATAAACTATAATCATTGGCTTCCGTTAACGGCTGTATGCGAGTCTTGTTCCGGCATAAGAGTGACCTCTGACCCAACGAGTGACCTCTGACCCGAATAGTCATAGATAATAAAGGCTAGATCTCTCGTCCGCGCGGCTGGCCAATGGAGGTCCGACGTCCACGTCAGAGATGTAGTTGTGACACTGCATACTTATGAATAATAACTGTACAAAGAAATAATCATCCAGAAATATAGCCACGTTAATAACGTTTGTAAAAACCAAACCGTTTGTAAATCCGTCAAGATTTCAACGAGATAAGAGCATTTGTGTTCATCTTACATCAGGAACCACAGGGCCCGCCAGAAAGCTTGCCTGTGACAAGATGGCCGCCAGTGATGACGATAGAGACTCCGCCATAAGACGTCTAGCCTTTATTATGGATATCTACGTGAAGAGTGACCTCTGACCTAAAGAGTGACCTCTGACATAGAATGTAGAAGTGAGAATAGACGCCTTTCGCGGGAAACAAACTTTAGCTCCTCCCACTCCTCCCTGTTTCGCTCTGCTCGATCCTTATCCTCATCAATACATCATGTGTCGGGTCAGAGGTCACTCTTCAGGTCAGAGGTCACTCATCGGGTCAGAGGTCACTCGTCCGCCGGAACTAGACTCGCGTACGGCTGTTAACGGAAGCCAATGATTATGGATTATAAAGTTTAAATATGGATATTTTCTTACACAAACACATGGCTTGGCTTCAGAAGGCCTTCATTATCCCGGGAGTCGATATGGAACACTTTTATGATGGATGGATGCACTTTTAAGAATACCAGGTACCATTCACTCGCATTATAAAGCTGGGAAGAGCCAGGATATGTTTTGATGGAACTCTAATTGTGTTTGGCTGAAAGAAGAAAGTCATATACACCTAGGATGGCTCTGGGAGGGTACATTATTGGATAATTTAAATTTTTGGGTGAAAGGACACTTTAACCCTGGGTTAAGCAATGTTTCACACTTGTATTTGTAACAGGGGTTAGCAGCTGCAATATTTCACCACCAGAGGTGTGCGTTACATTGAGTTGTTTCACAAAAGACAAACCAATCATAAAATAATTCCTGCCTCAAAAAATATGAATTCATTTTGTACAGTCACAGAAACTCTCAAGCGTCAGCATTGAGGAAAACGGCTGAGTGTTTTTTGTTCCTGTTTTGACATTTCACACTGAAACAGGAAGGTTTGGCGGGACATATCGAGGGCCTTATCGAATATGTATTCATAAACATCACTAGCCAGTAGCCTCTGGTTCACGTCACAGCTGCGAGCCGAGATGGGATCATTCCAGAGCGCCTTTTATTGGACAAAAAAAATGCAAGATGATGCCGTCAGCCACTTTGATTTGATTTCCAGAAGAGAAAGACTTAAAACGTCAACAGTGAAGGGCAAGTGTGATTTTAGAGCATTATTGTAGATGTAAAATAAGCAAATAATGATGATACCCTGATGGGTTTTAGCCTACATGTGTAAAGAGTGAAATCTTAAAATCTGACAACCTAATTACTAGGCTAAACCAGGGTTAGTATGAACCGTGTGAAACATGACTTAACCCAGGGTTAAATATTTCAACCAGCAGGGACGTAACGATCATAGATGTCAATTAATATAACATTTTGATACGTGGTCCCTTGAATATAAGGGGTTCTTGCTGTTTTCTTCAGACCTTGTACACATCTGGACCCATCAAATACACACATATAGAGTCTTATCTGTCGAATAAACATTCTTGATATGTTATATACCAAGCACTGCATACACACACACACACAAACCCCTCAAACGAAGCGCTTATTAAAGCATCAACACATTGTTTGAGCCAGGAATCGCCATGACAGCATCAGCATCCTCTCTCTCTCTCTCTCTCTCTCTCTTTGCTGAAGCCTCACACATGCACGAATATATATATTCTGAACATCTGATGATGAAACCGATCGCCATGATCGATCATGACTAAACAGAATGATTGAGAAGCTTTAAAGACACCCACCGCTTTCCATCTCGTTTCCCCGTTTGGCGGCCGGCGTGTTGCCCATGTCTCCGGGCCTGTCAGGCGCTGGAGACCCGCAGGAAGATGATGCTCCTGCCGCGCCTCGGCTCTCACGGTCCGTTCGTGCGATTGACGCCTGCCGATCGGCTTTAGAGTGAAAATAGTGGACGTTAACGCGTCCGATGTGTTCGCGGATAAACGGCGATCGCTTATGAACGCAGAAGCATCCGTGTTTAAAGGGCGGACGGGCCGCCAGCATCAACCCGGACTCGGGCGTCCTTTCCTGGCTTGGCTCTCCGCCGCACCTCCGCGGCCCCGCAATCCCTCACTCGCTCGCTCGTCGCCCCGCGGGGTGTTCCGTGTTCCGGGAATCGCGGGTGAAAAACACGGACGCAGGATCGGTGAGATGATCGTTCATGCAGCTGCGCTTCCCGTAGCCATCGACACAGACTCCGCCCACACGGACTGAGCCCCGCCCACGGCTCAGCCCATTGGCCGGGCGGACAGATGTGTGGAGTGATTGACAGGCATTAATCAAGCTGTTGTATGTTGTGATTAGCCAATGTGGAAAGAGAACTGGCCCTTTTTTATGTTTATTAAAATGGACGGGACTTTATGAATGATGGTATTGAGTCGATGTTCACTGTTTTATAAAATAAACACATGTATTGAACATTTTCACTGTTGTTGTCCTGGGGAAAAAAGCGATGCCAATCATTTAACACATATTGGGTCCAATAAAAAGGACATTAGTCACTGCCGCAATATTTTGAACTGTAAGAAATATAAAGCTTAAAATATATAATTTGAAACTTAAATATACAAAAATCAACTATGAAAAATATTCAGACACCAAATATAAATTGATACTTGCTAGTGTAATGAAGGACACTATAGTTCATTTATGTAAGTAAGGAAGTAAACTGTGACGTACAAAAATTCTTCATACCAGTAAAAAAAATGTAGGCTACACATTTGGGACCAGAAATTATTCAGACACTTTGACCTGAACATATTTTTCTTGATTATTATTATTATTTTCTTTAATTGCTAAAGCGACATTTCTACACCACAGACTGAAAAACATTCGCATTGCTTGGTCTGTTGAGCTAAAATAGTATTATCGAATAGTGTAGTTCAATTCAACAGCTGACTCAACATAATTCATGTGTGAGACAGTCTTACAGAAAGACGGACAAAACCAGTCAAATATTAACTGAATTAATAGTTCTGCTCATATTTTATTACAATTTTCTATAGCGAATTAACTTAATAAGAAATGTTGATAATATATGAAAATATTGAAGGTGTCCGAGTAAATTTAGCTTTGACTATGTTGAACATTTTCACTGTTGTTGTCCTAGGAACATGGACGTATGAAGTTATTTTAACGTTTTTTTTTCCCTTGGAAATAAAATCATGTCTTAAATCTTGATTGTAACTTGACACCCTTGCCTCATTTAGTATGCGCTGTTCTATGAATATGCAAATGAGCCCCGTCTCCACTCACTCACTCAGCTCAGATCCACTGGTTGACGATCACACGTTGATCTGATTGGTTATAAGGTCGTGTGTGACGTCAGCTACATTTCTCACTTTTATTTAGTTTAACTTGATGTTCTACTATAACTAAAACTACAATAAATAAATACTATAGACATATTTAAAAGAAACATTTTTTACTAAAATTTAAAGTAAAACTTTAACTTCTAATAAAATAGGAAAAACATTCATTATATATATATATATATATATATATATGAATGTTTTTCCTTATAGATATATATATATATATATACCTAAAACACTGCACCGTTGGTCCGTGTACTGTAAACTGCAGTCATCCTGATTTTTTTTTTAAAACAAAGCAAAAAGTATTTTCCGAAGCGTTATAAGTTTCAGCTCGTGTGTGGTAAATATGAATTCCTGAATGCACATCATGATGTCGGCGTCGCCCGCCTCTCGTCCACAGACTGCACATTTCCACACACACATCAGAGGACAGAGAATAGAGGGAGGGATGGAGGGATGAAAGGAAGAGTAGTTGTCTGATGTGATGCGTGGATCAAAGGTGGAGCAGCCCAAAGTGCCATCTCTAATAGCGGTTGCCTAGCAACATTATAAACACACACACACACACAGGGTGTGTATCCATATGGAAGAGCCAGATGATGGAGAGAAAACCAAAGACCGCTTTACAAAGACAAAAGTTAATATTTATTCAGGCGAAGACTTTCATAAACAGAAATCACATGGGAAGAAAAAGTACCAATATAAGCCAGGCATTTACATTAAAACCCAAATACTCCTCTACATACTCTCACTCCAACCAAACAGAAACAGAGTCGGATTTGTGAGGAGTTCCGAACGCATCCGAGAAATACACTCCCGGAGAAGCTGCTGATTTCTGATCAGTGAATCCCACAAAAACACGTCAGTCACGTTTCACTCCGAAATTAAAAGTAAAAATGGATTGTATTTAAGGTGAATATGGTTTATTTTTTAACTGCGCAGAGAAATGTGACTGGATTCATGACCTGAACATGATGCGCACCCAAGGAAACCAAGAAAAAAAACAGTCCATGTCTGCTGGTGCTGTAGGCTCCGCCCCTGCTGCTCCAGACAGGAAGTGCAAGAAAAGGCCTGAAAAGTCCCTGACTGTGTCCAATCACAACTGAGAGAACATGTAGGAGTATAAATACAAGACAACACATTTATTACTTCATGAATGAGGTTGCTGTTGCGTGTCAGTCCTATAAGCAGTCCATGGAGTTGTCGGGCATGAGTTCGAGGGGCGGGGCTTTGCCGGGCATGGAAGTGGGCGGGAGCATGGTGTTGGGGGCGGGGTCTACATTCTCAGAGTCTTCCATCTTGTCCATCGTCGCTTCCCAGTTAATGTGGAAACGGGTCACCCGAGGGTTCGACGCCAAGATGTTCCTTTGAAGCTGCGGATCGGCACAAAAATAAAAACATCAAACATCAAAAGTAATAATGATTTGCCAGCGTTACTTTTTAAAGACTCAATGCTAACATTATTCCTTAAAATGTAATATATTAATAACACTTCACAATAAAGTCCCGCTAGTTAACGTTACACTCTAAAACATCTTGGGTTAATGCTCAATTCGCGCAAACTTGACGCGCGAATGAGGCGTATTCGCATCTACCGCAATGCGCTCTATGCCTCACTCGCGCCGCAGGAATTTTTTACACGCGTAATGCGTCTTCCATTGACTCAACATTGAAATCACTCCCGCCTGACGTGAAAAAGTCTGTATTTATATATTTGTTTGGGTTTTTTTGTACAAAAACTTTCATTGTTAGTGCACCTCAGGGAACATGTTAAAATAATTTAAAAAAATCCATGTCATGATCCCTTTAACTAATGGAAACCGAATTGTAAACTGTTACCAATATATTATTATCTCAGTAGTGGTGTCTGTTTTATGCATCAGATGAGTTTTACATATTCACTGAATGGTTTAAGAATCTCTTAATTCACAACAGAATGGGATTGATGGAAATACGGGATTCGGGAGCAAAGCGCACAATGGCAGCGATCCGCGACGGTTCAGGAGAATGAATGATAAGCGACGCTGGGCTATAAACGGCAGACACCTGCCTCTTTGATCTGACCGCATCACCACACTTCACACACTGCAGAGCTGTGTGACACACACACTCTCAACCTATAACATGTATCATGTGTACGAGAGCTAATGAGTCTGAATCTGTATTCCTGCTTCCCATATTCATGTAAAACACCATAGTTTCAATAGAAATATATAATATATTAATAATATCTATATTTATTGTTATATTGATGTATATAATTCATTATTATAATTTGTTGTGCTCATTCGGTAAAAACCAGTGTGTAAAATATGCTTTAATAATGTTTTACTTGATTTTTTTAATGTATTTTACTTGCAGTTAATATTTGTTTTTACCCACCTATTTTGTGAACATTTTGAGATATCGCATAAAAATACATATATAAAAAAAGCAGGATGGAAACGCCAAGATACGTATGGATTAAAAAAAAGTGTATAAATCAAACATATGCATTCAATTGATGCGTGTAAATGTGTTGTCCGATAAGAAAACACGCACAACGATGGACACATTAACTGAAACAATTCCTCTGAGCATCAAAAAAGGTCGTTCTGAAAAGCCTGAGCAAAATCTGTCGTCAAAGTGGTCGGAATAATGACCTCTATGGAAAAATAAACATAATTATCAACTTATTTTCAATTTTCAAACTATATCTCACACTTTTAAGAAGAAACATCAGAATTAATAAAAACTCGTTGTTCTGTCCTTTTTCGTTTATATCATGCAATTGAAAATTGTAACTCACAATTGTTATAAATAGTTATAAAGTCCGAATTAAGAGATATAAACTCACAATTGCATGAAAATGTCTTATTATTATGAGAATTGTATTATTCTCATAATAATATGAGAATTGTATTATTTCATGCTGTAAATGTAGGGCTAATAAATTATACCTCCTATAAAATGTATATTTGAATAGTATTGTACTAATATATATATATATATATATGTATAGTAGACCTATAGTTTATATCAAATTTATGCTTTAATAGTAGACGAATCATGGATGGTTTCCTCAGTCCAGTCTGTCTGTTTAATGGTTAGCTTTAGCTTCAAAAGCCGATAAATACTAAGACCATCTTTTTATGCATTTTGGTTCTGATATCCTCTTTTTCATAGATGAAAACGCTATTAAGTTTCATTTATATATGAAAAAAGACCAACACTTCTTGATATTTGACAACAGTTTATCAGGAAGTGATGATTTTGTTCTCGCTGCATGCGACATTGTGAGTTAAATTCGCAACTTTGGATGATTATAAATACTGAGATAATGGCTCATTAATTAGCAAACCAATAAACGTTTAAGACATTTAAAATCAAAATAGTGCTTTATATTAGTCTTAATTTGAGTCTTTAGTTTGTGTCCATTTATTTTTCAACAGCAGAATAACCATCATTTGTGGAATCCTTCTCTTTGTGTGTGTGTGGTGCTGTAACTAGCGGGTGAAGCTCAGTGTGAATGTTATCTCTCACCTGTGTGTAGTCAGGTTTGACCGGCGGGTTTTCCCGCAGCTCGGGCTCCGTGTACTCATTGTTGACGTAGTATCCGATGCGAATGAACTCCTGTCCTCGATAGGTGCATGTGATCAGCACGACGGTCACGCCCACCGCATCACTCTCAGGGATCAGCCCAGTGTTTGGAGCGTCCGCCTGTCAATCAAATCAAGATGTCCTTCACTCTGATGCATTCATTAAACAACATGAGATCTACAAACGCCACTTTATCTTTATCTAACTGAACTAGGAAGAAGATGGTCAGCGCACCTGAAACACAAACATGTGTCTTCCTGCAGGAACCGGGCCGAACCAGAACCGAGTCCAGGACCTGGTCATACTCCTCGCTCTCTGCAGAGCCCACGTAGATGATCTTCCACTTCGAGATCTGAGAGAAACCAAGAGATAAACTATTATAAACAACATATTCAAAATCAAATCTATTATTTGCACAAGGTCTTTTCAATACTATGAACTCAAGATTAGCAAACAATACAGCAGATTGAGCATTTAGTGCAAAATTACCACAAGGATGTGAGTTTACATGCTTGATGAATTGGACTTTGTAGTCATTATATGTATAGTGTTTTATATTTGGTTATGATATCAGGAATATTATTTGAGGTTTTGTATTTCTAGAACAAAATTTCTTACCCTAATGTTAACCACCTTATCAAAAAACTGATATTCTAAGGTTTGCCAAAAAATGTATGCCAAATAACTTAAGTGTCATAATCACTGTTAAATTGGTGGCTATAACTGAAAACAATTCAATAACATGTAATTGTCTTTTCTTTTTATGTGGAAAAAAAAACGTGTGGAAAACAAGCCTACTGCTTTCTTTTTCTAACTTTGGTAATGCAAATGCTGGGGGAAAGTAACAATGTCCAAAATTAAGGAATAGCAAAAACGTAAAAACATACAAAAAAGAGACTACATAAATCCAGCACAATATTTGTATTGTACCTACAAAAAAATAGAAACAAGTACATTATATAATGGCATAATAACATTACATTATACTTTTATATGTAGATAAAAATAAAAATAGGATTAGGTATCACTGTAGTGCAAAAAAAAGACATAATTAACAACGTTACGTTTAATTTTGCATATGGATATCAATTTACCAAACAAATTAAAGCTAACAATAATGTGTCTCGCTTAATGTGTGACAGTAAAATAAAACAAATGTACACTACCTGTCAAAAGTTTAAGATCGGTAAGATTTTTTATGTTTTTAAAAGAAGTCTCTTCTGCTCACCAAGGCTGCAATTTTTTTATAAAAAAATACACAAAAAACACAGTAATATTGTGAAATATTATGACAATTTAAAATGACTTTTTATGTTAATATATATTAAAATGCTAATTTATTCCTCTGAAAAAAAGCTGAATTTTCAGCATCATTACTCCAGTCTTCAGTGTCACATGATCCTTCACAAATCACTCTAATATGACGATTTTATGCTCCAAAAACATGTATGATTATTATCCATGTTGAAAACAGTTTTTTACATTTTTATTTCAGGATTCTTTGATGAATAGAAAGTTCAAAGAACAGCATTTATTTAATTAGAATTTTTTCTAACATTATAAATGTCTTTACTGTAACTTTTGATCAATGTAACTCATCCTTGATGAATAGAAGTATTGATTTCTCATTTATTTCCCCAAAAATAAAATACAAATTCTTACTGACCCCAAACTTTTTAAAGGGTAGTGTTTAATGTAACAAAAGCTTTCCATTTCAGATAAAAGCTGTTCTTTTGAACTTTCTATTCATCAAAGAATCCTGAAAAAAATGTAAAAAACTGTTTTCAACATGGATAATAATCATACATGTTTTTGGAGCATAAAATCATCATATTAGAGTGATTTGTGAAGGATCATGTGACACTGACGACTGGAGTAATGATGCTGAAAATTTCAGAGGAATAAATTACATTTTAATATATATTAACATAAAAAAGAAACTTTAAATTGTCATAATATTTCACAATATTACTGTTTTTTGTGTATTTTTTTTATCAAAAAGTTGTAGCCTTGGTGAGCAGAAGAGACTTCTTTTAAAAACATTACCGATCTTAAACTTTTTGACCGATAGAGTATTTCAGTAATTGAACCGAATTTAACATTTCTAGTACATGAATCACAAAGCTAAACTCGCAAATCTTCGTAGCGCTTCCGGACACGTGGCGTCACAACTTCTAACCAATCAAAGCCAGCACAAATACATTGGGTCTACCATCAGACCAATCAGCGAAAGAGGGGCGGCATCGCGCTGTCATCGAACTCCCCGCCGGCGCCAAAATATTAAGCGCGTGAACATTAACAACTGACAATAAGACTTTTCCCGCGTAAAAAAAAAACACCACGACAATTCCGAATATTCTTGCTGTTTAATCAAAAATGATTCTGATAAAAATGCCCTTCAAGCTTTCGGTTTTCTACCATACAGTAATTACCAAGTTAAATGGTGTTCATTTGTGAAATCTCTCACCTTCAGGTAGGTCCTCCATGCATTCAAACGTGATCTCGAACTGAAACGGGTTTCCAAACGGACTGGGGTTATCCAGAACAGCCACGTTGAGCACCTGCACTTTGGCCATGATGGTTCACAGGGTTTGATGCACAGAAATCGGCCTTGTGTTTACGGAAGAGATCCTCCTAAAATCACTGAGGTAAATCCAGCGGGAGTGTGAAAGCAGACTCAGACTCTTTTCCACAAAGGACCTCAACTGCGTCAGGTGAAGTAGAAGAAGCAGGGTTTCTCTTGGTGGTGTTATTAGTTCTCTTTTTAAACTAATAGCCATGCATCATACATTATTGCTAGAACATCTTGAAGGACACGTTTAATGCAGGATTAGCATGAACATGGTTTCAAACAACCAAATAAAAGAATCCAAACCCGTCCCTTCCCCAGAATCCTGAGGGAAAAGCGTCTCTAGATGCCGCAAACACACACTGAATGACAGAAGCAAGTGCTGTGGATCTGGTGTTTTTCTTTCTCTCTGATTGACGTCAGTGGGATGCATCTGCTCTTCATTGCGCCCTGCTGGACTGGAGAAGTCTCTAGCACAATAAAGCAGATCCTACACAACAATTCAATATGAAATAAAAACAAAAATGCGGTAATAAGAGGCATTTGAATATTTTATTTAAACATAAGCAATTCAAAAACAGCTTCGCATACACTCGATATCAGAATAATTGAGTGATTCAGAATAATAGGGTGATTCAGACTGTACACTTCTGTAAACTGATTTTTACCTCATAATTTCAGACTAACACTCACCTTGATAACATAGAGCTGCTTCTGGTGTAGCAAGACATGAACACATCCAGATAAAGTGTTTCATGATGAAATAAACTGACAGTTTTAAAAGACAGGACACTTAATGATGAGTTATGTGATCAAAATGAGATTACATAAGATGGTTAGTAAAATCATGACAAGACTGTATTACAACTATTTTTCATTTTCACATATATATTTAAGCTTCCATGAACATGGAAGATCATTCCAGTTGTTCACCGGGCCTCTTCCAGGATCCAGTTCAATGCAGTTCTCATGAGGCCCATTCGGCTCACCTTTGTCCCAAAACCTGAATAAAATGTGTCCGAATTATTAAGAACCCCAAATGTTTAATTATTCGTTTTAACCATTGAACATGTGACAAATTATGAGCATCACAAGCAATTCATGAATCATCAGTTGAACTGGAGATGAAGCAGAAGTGAAAGAGAGAAGATGAGTATAACTGTATGATGACTAAAACTAATAAGCAGTGGTATTATGCAAGTGTTTTAAGTCTTACGTTTGAAGCAGAGGTGTATTATCTACCCATGTCAAGTTGGCCTTGTTCTCGCTGGACAAACCAATCCACACTCTCTCCTTGATGAATGAAGTTATGAACTTCTGTGTGAATAAAAACACGAATAAGTGTAATTCCTCTCATTCAGTGAGTAAAGAAGTAGTTTACTTTAAAATGAAAATGATCCCTTGATTTACTCACCCTCAAGCCATCCTAGGTGTGTATGACGTTCCTCTTTCAGATAAATACAATTAGAGTTAGCCTATATATATATATATATATATATATATATATATCACACACACAAAAGCTCTTTCTCTTCCAAGCTTTATAATGGCAGTGAATTGTTTGGGTGAGAAAATATTTTAAAATAACTAGTTTCCGCCCAAACAAACATCCAGATTTGACCTGAGTCTAAAGCGCGAGTAATGTGACGTTTTGCTGATGTTTACACTACTACACCATGACTACTTCTGACGCCACAAGTTGCGCTTTAGGCGTAAGCATAGACAGTAAAAGAAATGGACACAGCGACCCCATTGATTTCAACGGAGAAGACTGAAGCCCGATTATTGCACTTCCTGTCAAACTGAGCGTGACGACAGTCTGACAGTTGAACATCTTCTAGTAGCTGTGCCAAGACCAATCTGAATCACCTAATTACTCAAAAACTTTGTTGAAATATTTTGTCCCATTGCTTTTATGGACTATCTATCTATCTATCTATCTATCTATCTATCTATCTATCTATCTATCTATCTATCTATCTATCTATCTATCTATCTATCTATCTTCTCCCTTGACTTTGTGCCTTCATGTCCCCCCGAATTGCCTCATAGACAGTAAAAGATTGCTTGCGAGCTTCTCCTCCTGTCTATACAGTAATGTCTCTATTGTGCGACAGAAAGTCCCGTGGTTAGGACGCAATCTTTAGCCTATTTTTACAAAAACGGATTCTACTGGGAAATCAAATGGAGCATTTCATACATAGTCGTGTTTCTTTAAGAAATAAATAATGGACAAATGGAGTCTTTGGACACCTCAGATGTAAAGTTATTCGCTGTCAAAGTGACGCCAAAATGAATGGGAGTCAATGGGATGCTAACAGCGGGTGAAGTTCTGCTACAATGACGGCTCCGCGAGACTTCAACTTCTGACTGATGGATTACCCCCTTGGGCGTAAGTAGACTGAGTGTGTATGTTTAACCGGAAGATAGAATTTTACTTTGTCACTTATTAAATATTAATATTTTTCTTTATTAACCCCCAGAGCCGCTTCAAGCACTTTTATCATGGATGGAGTCACTTTTTTGAGCTTCAGACTGTTGGTTGCAATCCACTGCCATTATAAAGCTTGGAAGAGCTGGGACATTTTTTTAATATAACTCTGATTGTATTCATCTGAAAGAGGAAAGTCATACACACCTGTGATGGCATGATGGTGAGTAAATCAAGGTCTAATGTAAATTTTAAAGTAAACCTTTAACATTCACTCACACAGTCTCACCTGCTTCTCCTCAGTTTTGATGATGACCAGATCAGCTCCTCGAATCTCTGCAGAACTTCCTGCTGTCGTTCCAGCTCATCTCCTCATTGGATATGAAAAAACAAACTGGACCACACAGATTTTTATGCATAAACACTTTTCAAAACTGTATCGTAAAAGAAACCACTTGCAGAAAAACAGATTTACTGACCATGTCCAGAAATTGTCTTCAGTTCCTCGTTGGTCTCTGTTAAATCTGTGATGGTGATGTGCTGGATTACGACGAAGACCAGCAGAAGAACACAAATGAGCCCGAGACACACTGTCATCAACACCAAACACATGCTTCCTCCTGACAAACAGAGACAAAACACACACACAGATATCAGACAACAATTCATATTTTTACTGTAGATATAACAATTCAAATTTGAATTGTGAAAAATTCTGAATGAGAAATGATTTTTTTTGTTCTTCTTACTTTTCTTCTGAGGTTGTCCTTCATCCTGGCTGTGACTCTGTATTTGAGGTCCACGTGTGTCTATAACATCTTTGTGTTCAACATTTTGATAAATGGTGTCTATCTCCATTATTTGTCCTTGCATGATGAGTTTAGAAATATGAGTAGAGTTTCTAAAGCAGTGGTAAACCTACACAGGAAGTGATTTTCTCTGACAAAACATTACAAAATTATGATGAAGAAGTGGTGACAGATGATGTAATCACCGGTGTTTTAATCCTAACCATTTTTTCTTCTTTGAAGTGTTAGGATCAGCATGCTTTGTGTGAACGTGGACTTCAGAACACATGGAAACCACAACAATAAAGTTTGAGATCTGTGTCAGAGAAAGAGCATCAAACTCTTAAACAGGTCTCTCTCTCTCTGGTGTGATGGGGATGTTTTCTGGGTCTGTCCAAATACACCGCACTTGCGGTCTTGGTCATTTGAGAGCGTGTGCACATGACGGGAAGTAAGTGTGCAAGACTGTCCAAATCGCAGTACACTTAACGCCCACTAAATCCATAGCAAATCTAAGGCTCTGTCCCAAATGAAACCCTAAGCCCTCGGTCACAAGTCCACAATATAGTGACGTAAAAAGGGGAAAAAATAGAAAAGGGAATCAGTGTATATGGGAATTAGATTTTAGTCGCTCAACGTGCACCCGATGAAGACGAGGACTATGTTAAAGTCCAATTTTAATGCCCTTCCCTCACTAACTTCCCTCCATTCACTTCGACTGAGAAAAAAAATTAACGACTTTGCCTGCATTGCACAAGTGACCTCTACTTGCAGAACACTTGAAATGTATTCTGAACAAACTAAACCCATAATCTCTTGGAATCTGTGATGAAGCTGATTTTTTTATTTACGTTGTTTACGTATGTTAGTTTTTCTCAGATTGTTCTAACAGTGTGTGTCAGGTATGTCAAGCAAACCCAAACGCAAAAGGTGCACTGAGAATCTTTAATAGGAGTACAGTAGAGACCACTCAGGTGGCCGCTTGGCAAAACTTCAAAAGAAAACAGTCTTTGGCAAATGTAACAGAAAGTCTTTAGTTAATGAAACAGAAATTCACTGCAATAGCCAAAACAAAAATCCCAGATGGTAGAGACTGGCTGGGTCCGAAGAGGGTCAGGAACACCAAACCAAAGACCACTCACGTTTGCTGAGGTTGGACAGAGCAGAGGCGAGGAATCAATGTCATCAGAGAAATTCAGGCAGCAGTCGAGACAGGACAGGACAGAATATAACACTAATGGATCAACGAGCAGGTAGATGCACAGCATTTGGCAATAATCTGACAAAGAACAAAGGAAAAGGTAAGCCTAGAAATAGGGAGAAGAATCAGAGAAAGTGGAAAACAGGTACGGAGAAAAGGTAGGGGAGATGGGATAATGAGAAACGGCTGGACGTGAATGCTATGAGTGTGAATGAGAGTGTGGAAGAGGGTGTAATAACGAGTATGACCAGAAGAGGGAGGCAGAGTTAAAGAGAAGGATACCAGGATCATGACATTGTGCTTATAAAGCACATTTGTTACTCTAAGATTATACTTGATCTGCTCACAATATGTTTTAAATGTCATTATCATTGTGTAGTAACCTAATTCAAATTCAGAGTCTAAATATTTGACTATGTGCTTGACTTCTCATTTTGGTATTGGTGAACATAGCCCTGAGATTCTACAGTTTGAGATCCAACAGTAATATAAACAATTTTGAAAAAAACTGTGAGCAAAGAAGCTATTGTGTTTGGGCACACACACATCAAAAATCAGCATATGCATCTCAACAATGGTGACAATAATCAAACTAATGACAAACAGATCAACTCTGAACATCACAAAATATCCTACTCAAGTCCTAACAAAACAATAGCAAAGTAAAAGCAAATAGAAAAAAAACAATGACAATTAAAAGACAATTCAGCTGCATAATTTATTCACGCTGCAATGCATGTCGTGAGCCATGGATGTGTTTTGATTGGTGTTTTCATGCACTGCATATGTAGATTATTGTTTGTTATCATCAATGTTTGTTGATCTTCTCCTGGACTGAAGCACAGACTCTAAACTTAAGCACAACAGTGACCAAAAACAGTATTGCCAGTATTTACCTGTTTAATAATATACAGTTTATTACTGTTAAAATACATTTTGTGGGTGTATCTTTTTATCTTACACTGTTAACCCTTTCAAACCCACAGGAAAATCCACACTACAAAGAGTAAAAAGTAACATTGACAGTGTTGCAGTGAGATAATTAAGGCAATATGTAAGTGATTGTTGAGCATTAGTGATGAACACCTGCTGTTAACAAGCAGAATCACTGAAGGAAAGATGAACACAAAAACAGAAATTATAGAAACACAAGAACTACAACTGACTTCAGCTTGATGAATTAAACTTGCATTGTTTTAAAAGACAGGACTCTTAAAAATAAATGATGTGTTCACTATTGATTGAATCCATAAGATAATACAAGTTTAAGCATGAAATAACAGGATGATCTCTATTTCTCACAAATCCCTTTTCTCTTATCAGAGCATCTGAGATCATTCCAGTTGTTTAGGGGGTCTTTTCCAAAATTCAGTTCAATACAGTTCTCATGTGAACCACCATAGTTATTCGGCTCACCTCAAGCCCAAAACCTGAATAAAATGTGTCAGATTTTTAATTATTCAGGACCAAAACCAAAATGTGTATCCATTCAGCAACTATAACAAGTTAGAAATATCACATTCAGTAGTAATGCTTTAAAAGCTAATGCAGAAGTGAAAGTGTAGAAAAGTAAAAAAGAAGAATCTTTTTAAATAGATTGTATTTATACATTTTGTGGCTTGCGTTTGTGAAAAGGCTGTCCTCAGCATTTCTCTGGAGGTTTTAGTGTTCTTGTTTTTAACATAAGACTAAATTTGTAAAAAGACTAAAACAATATAAATACATGATTGTCTCACTTACCCTTGTTTCAGTGGTGAATTATCCACCCATTTCACAATCCCTTCAGTCTCAATCTCAGTCAAACCAATCCACACTCTCTCCTTGACTAATGAAGCTATGTGCCTCTGTGTGAATATGAACAGCAGTAAGTTTGATTCCTCTCATTGATTAACAGTCACTCACACAATCTCACCTGCTTCTCTTCAGTGTTGATAATGACCAGATCAGCTCCTCGATCTCTGCAGTAATTCCTGCTCTCAGACCAGCTCATCGGCTCACTGGACATAAACAAGCCATCCGGACCCCACAGAAATCCTAAAAGTAACACAACTTGTTCAAAAAGTTTACATAAAAGAAGAAAAAAAATAGAAAAGATATGTGCACACAACTAACCTCGTTTAGAAGTGCGCTGAAAGTGCTGAAGAATGACGGCTGCAATCAGAAGAAGACAAAGGATCCCGAGACACACTGTGATCGACACCAAATATCGACTTCCTCCTGAAAAACACAAATATTAATTAACTTAATATTGTCAGCTCTGTCATGAAACAACAACAGCAAGTGATATAGGCAAATATTTTAATGATAAGAAACAAGCTTATTGGTTATGGATATAGCAGGAACCAATCAGCTGTGCCCTATACAGTGTAAAAAATTTGTCATCACAACATTTTTTCTTTTATCAAATCAACTTAAATCATTTATTTAGTTCAGATAACTTATTATTTTGAGTTTCTGATGATTAAATCAATCTCCTTCGTTGTATTAACTCACTTTTTCCAAAAATGTACAACTTAACAACTTAATTTTTTTAAGTTAAACCAACAATATTTGTTTACAGTGTATGGAGAATGATGTGATTGCAAGCATGTTGAGTAATGGACCATTAATGACCCTATTATACACCCGGTACAATGCAGCGCCAGTTGTGACGCAAGTGTTGCTAGTTTGAGCCAGTGTTGCTAGTTGCGCTATGTTGTTTAAATAGCTGCACCTATCTGTGCACCCATGGGCTGCTGGTCTGAAAACGAGGCGCATTGTTGGTGTGTTGCTGTTTTGAGGAACTGAAATATACTGCATCATTGACTGACTAAAACCTGCTCTAAACTAAATGACAGTAGCCTATTTTTTTTAGCACATACCAGCCAAGAGCAAAGAATTAAACCAGAACTGGACTTTATCGTTGCCAAAAAATAAGTGTATATTAAGTATGGAGTAATTGCAGCCACAATAAAGCCTGTTAACACGCAGAATCACTGCAGGAAAGAAGAGAACAGAAAAAGAGACGAGTAGAATACAAACACACAATGAATAAAGGGTCAAGAGCCCAACTAAAGCAAACACTGATCATCATAATGGTGACTTAAAAATTCTGGTTTTCGCCTTCAGAGATTCTGCTTGTTAACATCAGGTGTCTTCAATGATGCTCAATCATCACTCAATTCGTCACTTAATTATCTCATTAACTTTAACACTGCTTTAGTGTTCATTTAACACTCTGCTCAGATTTGATATCATTCACACTTTTAAGTGTTAATTTAACACTGGGGATTTTGCTATGTGGAGCACTTTTATCATGGATAGATGCACTTTTTTTTGAGAAACTGATGGTTCAGTTCACTGCCATTATAAAGCTCGTAAGCATCAGGGTAGATTTTAATCTGACTCCTATTCTGAAATAAGAAAATAATATACACCTAGGATTGCTTGAGAGGGGTAAATCATGGCCTAATTTTAACTTTGAATTAAATCTAGCAGTTTTCTTTCCATGAACCCAAATTAAATGTTCTGCTTACTGTGATTTCGGGCTTTTCCTTCATCCTGGCTGTGTCTTTGAGGTCCAGCTGTGTTCATAATATTTCTGCATTTAGCATTTTCATAGTAGTCCTCTAATTCCATTATTTGTTTTTGTGTCTTGCAATACGTCTTGACAGATGAGCTATGGTTCTCAGAATGATGACTGCATTTAATAGTCCACTTTATATGCTACATTTACACAGGAAGTGATATCATTTGACATTGATGTTTAATGTGAATACAGACTTCCTGAAACTCTCCTCAAACCCATACTCTATAACTGTATCATCTTGGACATCCAACCAGCCAGCTAACAGAATTTTGTTATAAGAACGTTCTCCAAATATTCAATGTTGGTTCTGGGAACGTGAAAAATGTCCAGTTTTCTTGATGTTAAAGGAATGTGTTTTAAAGGGTATTCCTCAAACATTCTTTAAACGTCATTTTTGATTAAAAATTCAACATGATAGTAATGTTGATTTCTAACATTCCAAAAACAGTTTCCAGTTTCCAACAGTTTCCAGTTTCCTGAATAGACAGCAAAAACTCAAGAGTGTTAAACATTACATTCAATGTTTTCTTTAAAACATTAACCAAACCTCTAGGGAACGTTTGCCAAAGTTCTGAGAACGTTCCCTGCTAGCTGGGAAGATAAAGAGAAGCAGAAGTGAAAGTGCAGAAAAATCCCCATTGTTAAATTAAAACTGTTCTGTGTTTATATGGGAACAACAGCAGTGTGATAAAGAAACACTGAAGCAGTCTTTGAATTATTAAGTTCTTTAAAAAGAAACTGCTTCCAAACAGATGTGGACTGACTTCGTTTAGATGCTTCTTTCTTTAGTTCATCAAACAGACCAACTGAAGGACAACTTCAACTCTTTGAGTCAGAATAAACTGGAGTTTAGAATACAGTCATTCTCTAACTCCAGTTTCTTCTGACTCAAAGAGTTGAAGTTGTTCTTCAGTTGGTCTTTTTCAGTCATTAGATCAGTGTAATTGTCCTTTAAGCTGATGATAGTGTGATTGAACTCTTCAACGGTGTTCTCGTAACTCTTTAACAGGTCTCTCTCTGCTGTGATGATGATGTACAGTGTGATGAAGACCAGCAGAAGAACACAAATGATCCCGAGACACACTGTCATCAACACCAAACACCTGCTTCCTCCTGACAAACAGATAGATAGAAACACATATGATAACAATTCACACCATATTATTAGAAATAATTACAAAGCAGCCTTTGTAAATAATCCAATGGCCTTTTTAAAGAGTATGTTGTTTTATAATGACAAACATCTGTAACTGTTTTACTTTAGCATATGAAAAAGTAAATTCCAGGAAAAAATATTAATGCCAATACACATCATATAAAAGCATAAACTCTGAAATATGGTTTCTAGAAAACAATTTATGCAACAGCTCTCATTTCCTACAAAACCATAGCGACTCATCTGCTACACCATTTCTGCTTTAAAGTAATTTTCTGAGTACAGTAAATATAAAACAATTCTTTGGAAACTGCACATATAAAAGCAGAAACTCTGATATATAAGAAATGTAGTGCTAAAATAGTGCTAACCCTAAACAGGAAGTGACTTCATGCTATTGATAAGAATTTTAGTCCAACATAAAAACTCTGCAGACCAATGCTAAGTTTGTGTATTGTACATTCAACCACATGTTGTCTAACACAATAGCCATCAACTAATTCAATAGCATAATTTAAGGAAATTTGTATGTTGTTAAATTTTAATGGTCATTTAATATATATATATATATATATATATGCTACCGGTCAAAAGTTTCAGGGTCAGTACGATTTTTTATGTTTTTAAAAGAAGTCTCTTCTGCTCACCAAGGCTGCAATTTTTTGATAAAAAATACACAAAAAACACAGTAATATTGTGGAATATTATGACAATTTAAAAATACTTTTTTATGTTAATATATATTAAAATGTAATTTATTCCTCTGAAAAAAGCTGAATTTTCCGCATCATTACTCCAGTCTTCAGTGTCACATGATCCTTCACAAATCACTCTAATATGACGATTTTATGCTCCAAAAACATGTATGATTATTATCCATGTTGAAAACAGTTTTTTACATTTTTATTTCAGGATTCTTTGATGAATAGAAAGTTCAAAAGAACAGCATTAGTGATTTGTGAAGGATCATTTATGCCATTGTAAATATCTCAATATCTCAGCTCCGGAAGGGTCTAGACGAGCCTCCATTTTTGCACTCAGGTCTAAGTCCTATGGCCCTCTATCAGAATCCAGAGTTTCAAGAAAATTGGAGAAACTTTTTTTTTTGCACAAAAAAAAAGTTTCTCCAATCTTCTTGAAACTCTGGATTCTAATAGAGGGCCATGTGACTGAGATCTGAGTGCAAAAATGGAGGCTCGTCTAGACCCTTCCAGAGCTGAGATATTGAGATATTTATAATGGCATAAATGCTACGTGGGATCTCAATATCTCAGCTCTGGAAGGGTCTAAAACCTCCATTTTTGCACTCAGGTCTAAGTCCCATGGCCCTCTATCAGAATCCAGAGTTTCAAGAAGATGGGAGAATTTTTTTTTTGCACAAAAACAGAAGCAGACTGGAGGGCTTACATTTTTTTTCCATTTTCAAGAAAAAAGAAACAAGCTTCCATGGTAAAGTGGTGTGCAGAACATGAAATCCACAGGGAGGAGTTGGATCCAGATCCAACTCCTCCCACTCCTCCACATGGGAGGAGTTGGATCCAGATCCAACTCCTCCCACTCCTCCACATGGCCCCCTGGGGGACGTGAAAAGTCGAAAAGTGAATTGCGCATAACTCCTAGACCGTTTGAGCTAGAATCACGATTTTCGCATCACTGCGATCCCTGGCTCAAGCCGAACAAGATGTATATCTCCGATTTCCATTTCGGGGACCATGGCGCCCGCCCGAGGCCACACTGAAAGGGGAGCAAGGGCGGGCGCCATGGGGACCATGGCGCCCGCCCGAGGCCACACTGAAAGGGGAGCAAGGGCGGGCGCCATGGGGCCCATGGCGCCCGCCCGAGGCCACACTGAAAGGGGAGCAAGGGCGGGCGCCATGGGGACCATGGCGCCCGCCCGAGGCCACACTGAAAGGGGAGCAAGGGCGGGCGCCATGGGGACCATGGCGCCCGCCCGAGGCCACACTGAAAGGGGAGCAAGGGCGGGCGCCATGGGGACCATGGCGCCCGCCCGAGGCCACACTGAAAGGGGAGCAAGGGCGGGCGCCATGGGGACCATGGCGCCCGCCCGAGGCCACACTGAAAGGGGAGCAAGGGCGGGCGCCATGGGGACCATGGCGCCCGCCCGAGGCCACACTGAAAGGGGAGCAAGGGCGGGCGCCATGGGGACCATGGCGCCCGCCCCGAGGCCACACTGAAAGGGGAGCAAGGGCGGGCGCCATGGGGACCATGGCGCCCGCCCGAGGCCACACTGAAAGGGGAGCAAGGGCGGGCGCCATGGGGACCATGGCGCCCGCCCGAGGCCACACTGAAAGGGGAGCAAGGGCGGGCGCCATGGGGACCATGGCGCCCGCCCGAGGCCACACTGAAAGGGGAGCAAGGGCGGGCGCCATGGGGACCATGGCGCCCGCCCGAGGCCACACTGAAAGGGGAGCAAGGGCGGGCGCCATGGGGACCATGGCGCCCGCCCGAGGCCACACTGAAAGGGGAGCAAGGGCGGGCGCCATGGGGACCATGGCGCCCGCCCGAGGCCACACTGAAAGGGGAGCAAGGGCGGGCGCCATGGGGACCATGGCGCCCGCCCGAGGCCACACTGAAAGGGGAGCAAGGGCGGGCGCCATGGGGACCATGGCGCCCGCCCGAGGCCACACTGAAAGGGGAGCAAGGGCGGGCGCCATGGGGACCAGTGGCGCCCGCCCGAGGCCACACTGAAAGGGGAGCAAGGGCGGGCGCCATGGGGACCATGGCGCCCGCCCGAGGCCACACTTGAAAGGGGAGCAAGGGCGGGCGCCATGGGGACCATGGCGCCCGCCCGAGGCCACACTGAAAGGGGAGCAAGGGCGGGCGCCATGGGGACCATGGCGCCCGCCGAGGCCACACTGAAAGGGGAGCAAGGGCGGGCGCCATGGGGACCAGTGGCGCCCCGCCGAGGCCACACTGAAAGGGGAGCAAGGGCGGCAGTGGGCCCAAGAATCTGATGAATCGATGAGATAGATGAAATAGAATGAATGATGGATCAATAAATAGATAGAATCAATGAATCAGATGCAATAAATAAATAGATAGATCAATCAATCAATAAATAGAATAGATACAATCAATAGAATAAATAAATAAATAAATAAATAAATAGATAGAATAGATAGATAAGATACAATAGAATAGATAGATCAAAATGACAATAAATAAATAAATAGATAAAATGAATAATAGATATAATAAATAAATAAATAGATAAATGAGATTAGATAAATAAATAAATAAATAAATAAATCAATGAATAGATAAGATAGAATAGATAAAATACAGATCGATAGATACAATAGATAAGATAGATAAATAAATAAATAAATAACAATAAATAGATCAATAGAATAAATAAATAAATACAATAGATAAATATAATAAATAATAAGATCAATAAATGAATGATAAATAAATAAAGATAAATAAATAAATAAATCAATAATAGAATAAATAGATAATCAATAAATACAATACAATCAAATAAATAGATAAATAGAATAAATAGAATAAAATAGATAAATAAGATAAATCAATTCAATATAGATCAATAGATAATAAGATAAAATAGATAGATAGATAGATAGATACTTTCATTAATTTTTAAAGAATTTTTTTTTTTACCTCCAAGTCCTCCGGCCT